>JAQFYC010002853.1:0-23266 GCA_034694165.1 Tomocerus mixtus | reverse complement strand
AGAGAGAGAGATGAGAGAGCTATAAGCTAAGCTTGTTTGCTGCCTGCCTCCTTAAACAACCTGATTTCATTAAATCATTTATTATTCATTTTGATTCATAACAACATTTCCCTTCCCCTTTATTCTAGTCCAGACTCAAGTCAACTCAACTCAAGACTCACTCAACATACACTTAGAGCACCTTGGTATACATACATATGTCGTAGTAGCAGAAATTCATTTAGTTAACTTGATCATCCTTTTCTAAAATTTAACTTCCTCATATATACATGTATCAAAGAACCATTTTCTTCTTTACACTTTAATTACATAAGCAATTGTAAACAATACAAACGTAAGAACACTAACTTTACACGATCCCTGGACATCCTGGACAGACTTTTGCATATTTTAGAAATACAAATGCTCCTACTGTAGAAGGGGAAAATGATTTTAGTTGTGAAAGACCTATTTGCAATTTTGCTGATTCAGTGGCATACCGAAAATTGTTCATTACTTACTCGGCGGGTTTCGGTGATAATGTGTTAATATTAAATTTATTGATTTTCCCCAGAATTTTGCTAAAGTTAGCATGTATAGACATTATTCAAACTTTGGAATATAATTAGTCAAATGAATCCAGAAAGATGTACTTAATTCAAATCATATTGTGCATAGTGTAAACAAGGGGCCAATTAATTAACAGCCATTGTTAGCGCGTTTTATTTCGGGGAGAAAGTAGGAATTGTCGTTATTGCTCGATAACTCTTCCTACCACCGACATATATGCACCTACAACATATACTCTTACGTTTACGTTTAGCAGGTATCCATAAATAGTTGAATATAGGATCCAGAACCAGAACCAGCTCGATTGTATGTATTACTGTAGTAGTAGTACCTACTTAAGGTTTAACTTACAAGTATACATATTTGTTAGAGTTTCCCTTCTTCCTTGTATTGTTGGATAGCATAATATCTGTAAGTTCTGTAAGCATAGGTTTTGGTTGCCGTCTTGTTTCTCAGCCTGAAATGAACTAAACTGAACTCCTTCGGCTTGAAAGGATGATCTTGTTAATTCTGTTCTGTCTGCAGGCAGCTGCAGCGCATAGCCAAAACAAACTAAACACGCTAATACATTGTACATACATCCATACATAAGATATACACGTACAACAAAGTTGAACTGACTTCAGTGCAGTCCAGTTCAGTTGAATTGAACTCAACTCAACACAACACTCAGCAGATCAGATCAACAGAAGAAGTTGACCAGGCCAAGTCCAGTTTAGTTTTATTAGCTAACAAATGTAACAATAACTAAACTAACCTAAGGACTAGTACACTACACATACATACATAATATACATACACAGATACAAACATAGATTAGTTTTACTACAGAGATAAAGCAAGAGAGTACAATTTACTAAATGTGCCCACATAGAAGAAAAGTCCATTTACGCTCATTCCTAACGTGAATAAATGAAGAGACAGGTTTACTAGCATTAGCTATTCAATTTGATTGCATTGAGGAAAAGGATAAGTGGATTGGATTGCACTTCTTCTTCTTCTTATATTGTCTTGCCTTGAAAGACTTGAATTTAGTTCTTTAAAGGAGGAGAGTGTCTTCTGCTGTATTGTATGAATAAATTCTTCCTTGCTAAACTCATCCTCTCAACTAGATTCCCACCTTTTGCAACAATGAGTCATTATTACACCACAATTGACTCACAACTCTGTAAAACACGCAAACACTCACCTCACACAATTACTCCTCTCCTCATTATAGTTAGTATAATAACGATAGCAGCTTAACTTTATCTATTTATCTATTTATTATTTATTATTATATACAAACTTCTTCAAACAAATTACACACATTTATGTACAACGTGAGTTAAAGTGAGTGATTTTGCTACATTTTATTTTTACTTATTTACATTGAACACACATAGACAGATTGACTTTATGTTATGTAGATAGGACATACGATAAACGGATACGACATATTTATTTACCTATACACATTATCTTCCGTTGTTCAATGTTCAATTCACTATAAATTATTTTCTGACTCATCACAACATTAACGCAACTAATTCTATTCTCTGATTTGATTTAACCATAAAAGCTATTGTTCAAGTTAAGTTGTTGTATATACATACATATAGCACATTACACCTACAGAGATAAATTCACATTTCATTTCACTTTTAAGATTTAATTGACTCATTCAGGCAGAATTTATGTATAAATTGTTATTGGCAATTTAAGTGTGGTATTTTATGTAAATGTTCCATAAGTTAGAAATTCAATTGACAAGGAAAGAAAGTGAAAGAAGTATTTATTTCGAATTCTAACATAAAGACAGAAAAATTAACAAATACACACATTAAAGCTACAAACCAAATAATTTTCCCAGAGATCCTTTTCCCTTAATATCCTTTTTAACTACTTTTACTGACTGAAGAAGTGATTTGTCACTGTCACAGCCGTTTTCTGTTTACAATTTGAAGATATATTGATGGGCAATTGTTGTAGAAGTATCCAAAGCTCGGCTCAATTTCAAGAAATCTGTGTATATAATTTTATCTGTACGATACGATACGAAGTACTACTTACTACAGTTATAGCCATTTAAGCGTTTGTACAGAAGAATAGTAACTATACATATAATTATGACTTAACTAACAAACATTAAAGCTGTCGGGATATTAAATCAGTCCAAGTGTCCAGCCAGCCGCAAATCAGCAACGTCTATCTGCGTACACTTCACTAGCGAGATATTACAAAAATTATTCTGTATATTAATCTGTAAGCACCATTTTCTACGAAAAATATTTACAAAATGGGAAAAGATAAAGTAAAAGTTGGGGTGAGAGTTCGACCGTTTAATGTGCGGGAGAAAGCACTGTTGTCCAACGGGGCTTCGTCAACATCAGCTGTTATTGTCCATGTCATACCTTCTACAAATCAAATTATATTGTCCCATCCAACAAACCACAATAATAATTCCAGCAGTGGGGGCGCAAATAATAATAATCAAAGCAATACGAATAATACGAATAGCAGCAGCAGTGCTACGAAAAAGCCATTCACCTTTGATCACGTCTTCGATCAGGATTTACCTCAAGAGGATGTATTTGAAAAATTGGGAGAAGATTTATTGTCCAGTGCTTTCGAAGGATACAACGCGTGTTTATTTGCTTACGGGTAAGTGTAATTAATCTAGTGATCAGTTTGGACAAATAAATTTCAAAAAATTATTCCTACAGGATTTCTTGTGTGTTACAGAAATGTTTTACTATTTATTATTTTTAATTAATGTTATAAAGAAATCTAATAAAACATTTGCATGCATTGTACTTGTCTACGTAATGTCTACTAATTGTATGAATTTTAGTTTTCTTGTGCAAATGAGTCTCATAAATATATTTTTTTCTCTTTTTAGGCAAACGGGCAGTGGGAAAAGCTACACTATGCTTGGGAGTTCAGAGCAGAGGTAAATTGAATAATTGACTAGAGGGAAAGTAGCTGGAGAGAACTTTCTTTATGGAAGTTTCTTGTTTGTGTTAACTTCTTTTGGTGTAATTTCTTTACGTGCATCGTTTGGTATAATTTGCTCGTTTGGTTTATTTCGTGCAGAGGAGTTATTCCACGACTTTGCGATGCAATATTTACTCGGATTGCTGAAGAGGAGTCTTTATCCGGACAAAATGCACCGAACGAGTTCAAAGTAGAAGTGTCTTACATGGAAATCTACAATGAGAAAGTTCGGGACTTGCTAGTGGCCAAGAAAACTTCTTTGAAAGTCCGAGAGCATTCAATTCTGGGTCCCTATGTGGACGGCTTGTCTCAGTTGGCCGTAACTTCAGCGGAAGATGTGGCTACATTGATGACAGAAGGAAATAAATCCCGGACGGTCGCTGCAACAAATATGAACTCTGAAAGTTCTCGTTCCCATGCCGTGTTTACGATAGTGCTCACACAAACAATGACGGACAATGCCAGTGGAGTGACGGGTGAAAAAGTTAGCAAAATTTCATTAGTTGATTTAGCCGGTTCGGAGCGGGCTGTCAAAACTGGTGCTGTCGGCGAAAGACTGAAGGAAGGCTCAAACATAAACAAATCCTTGACCACACTCGGACTCGTCATTTCCAAATTGGCGGAAGGAAGTGCCAATTCCAGCAAAGACTCAAAAACTTTTATTCCCTACAGAGACTCCGTTCTCACCTGGCTGCTTAAAGATAATCTGGGCGGAAACAGTCGAACCATCATGATTGCCACAATATCCCCGTCACCGGATAATTATGAGGAAACACTCTCCACTCTCAGATATGCCGATAGGTACAACAACCCCATTGTAGACATCCCTTTCATAATTATTTCCTCTTCTTTTTTAGAAAATATTTTTGAATTTCCTATGACTACATTTAGCATATTAGTAAATCCATGTAGAATAGAGTCATTACTCGTAGCATTTACTCTAGATCTAGTTAGACATTTTAATTTACCTATGTATGATATTGTTTTAATTTGGTCACCCCGTAGAGCAAAGCGAATAGTAAACAATGCCGTTGTAAATGAAGATCCTAATGCAAAATTGATCAGAGAGCTTCAAGCAGAAGTAAAACAGCTGAGAGAGCTTCTGCAGAATCATGTGTCTGACAAAGTTCTTAATGAACAACTCAATCAAGTAAGATATTTTCTCAATCATAAAAATAGTAATAGCAAGATCTACCTATATATTTTATAATATTCCTTACAATGTGTCTATCAAATATCACAGAAACTCTAATATCTACTCTGTTTTTAGTAAATATATACGTAGATATCGTTAAAGAATGTATAGCATGTCTAGTAAAATGGCTCATGAAAACTTAATTGCTTACAACGCGTTTCTTGCCTTTCCTTGCAGAGTGAAAAGCTGATGAGACAAGTTTCCGAGACATGGGAAGAGAAATTGCAACGCTCCGAGCAAGCCACGCAGGAAAGACAAGCAGCTTTAGAAAAAATGGGCATCTCTGTACAACAATCAGGAATTTCTGTAAGGAAACCTTTCAATTACTTACCAACAACGTATTTTCTTCTCGTTGTTATTAGCCAACGCTAAATTCTGTAGTTTAGAGTACATTCCTGTTTGTGTTTGATGTTTGGAAAGATGTAATGATGGCTCGTGAAAAGCTGGGAAAGTAGAAGGGCATGGGATAACCATTTGATGATATATTTAATATGGTGCCCTACATCTTGCTGCTCTACTTAAATTTATATAATGTTAAGTATGTTATGATATTATGCAAAATATGAACTTTGGTTGTGATTTTGGGCAGGTGGAGAAAGATCGATTCTACCTGGTGAATTTGAACGCTGATCCGGCTTTAAATGAACTGCTAGTTTACTATTTGAAAGACGACAAGACGGTGGTGGGTCGCCCGGACGCGGCCGGACCTCCTGACATTCAACTCACTGGGCTGGGCATCGAGGATCTCCATTGTGAGCTTATTATTGAGCCAGACCAGACCCTTTATCTGATCCCTTATCCAAAGGCTCACACTTGTGTCAACGGGGAGAGACTGGAGCGACGCCGTGTTCTAAATCACGGCGACAGAATCCTCTGGGGAAATCATCATTTTCTCCGACTTAATAGTCCAGTGAAAAATCCTCCTTCTGCCCCGACGACCGCCCAACAACAAGCGCCTGTCGGTAAGAAAATGACTAAACGAACTCTCCATAAAATACTAATACATACAGATTTATTTTCAACTGGGTAATGACAGTTTGGGGATTCCACACTTCCCTTCTCAACCATATAACTTCAATATCCTTTCTTATTTCCTACTCTACATTGCATACTACAAAATCGCTAACAACAATGCAGTACACGCTTACAAAGCTGCATAGAAGCCAGAAGAAGCACAAGATATGCCCTTTTATTATCTTGCAAGCTTTATTCTACCATTCAAGCCATGGCACCTAGCAGTCTCCTATTTTTCTCATCCACGCTGTTATACTTTGTACTACTCTGCCATTTAAGTTACATCATCATATTTCACACTGCAATGATTGCACTATACGTTTTCTAATATATACACCACTGAGACCACTGTACTTTGCAGTTTATAGCCTATATTGGGGTTTAACTGGGCGTCCAGCCGATTTTTTATCCCTAGTCTTATCTCTGAACACTTTCTAAGACTATTCACGCGAATAATGGTTCCAGAGTTCCAGAGTACATTTTTCTACAGCGCCCAGCAAATACTACACTACATATTATACATAAACGTTATAAGAATCCTTTAAAGAATGTCTCCGATCCGGTTGGGTTTGGTGTCCCTGATTTGGGGTTTAGTCTTGGTCTCCTTCTTAGGCTCCGTCTTGCGATACATATTCGTGTGGCATTTCAGGAAGCTGAAAGCTCAATTGAATTGAATTGAACAGAGTGTAACAGAACGCTAAATCTTAATCGATTTTTTTATCTTGCCCTTTCCCTTTCGTGCTTTCCCTTCCTGTAACACATAAACACATAGCACATACATGCTTACATTACATTACATAGTACTACATATCTAGATATACATACATACACCACGTAGAGTAGATTCCCCATTATATTGCTTGAGTCATAATGTAAATGTTACTTTTAGTTTGCTGCTAGGTACTTTTAGTGTTTAGTATGACATTCCGAACGGTTTGCTGGGTGATATTGGTTTAGCGTTGAGTTGTGTGCGGTTGAATTAGTGACACGACAAAACATTTTGACTCTAAAGCTTATTTTTACTATTGATGTGATATAACTCAAGAGTATATGTATCTAAATGCTAAATGTGAATAGCTAACAATATAAATGCAACTATGAGAAAGTTTTGCTGAATGAAATGATGAAATGAGATTTGCTTTCTTTTAGGAGCTGTGAATGGGACGGGAGAAAGTACTTCTTACGAACAGGCATCTGCGGAATTCTCCATGAAGCAATTAATAACAAGTGACCCGATTCATGAGGCTGTTGCCAAACTGGAGTCCAAACATCAAAAAGTATGTAAAGCAATAGTAATAACAATAGCCGATTATTTATTTATTTTGCATTCACTCATTCATGGTATCCTTTGGGCTGAGATTTAAATAGCTTTGGGGGAAGGTTGTTCTCGTTAAATGCCATGTCACCTGCATGTGCATTGGCTATAATATAGAGATTTTATGATAACGAGACAAGTCAAAATCAGTCGAAGTCTGGTCAGAAATCAATTGATTTATTTTATGAGGAGAAGTAGGAGGAGGTTGGTTATTGTGTGGGAGTGGGAGATTAATCCCACAATACATACATTGCAACGGCATTTGGAATGACTTATGGATTGACATTCGTTAAATTTTTCACAGGATAAGCAAGTTGCTCTGGAGAAGCAGCGCCAGGAGCTGGAACGTCAATTTAACGCTCTGATGCACGTCCTCAGCCCTTCATCCCCTCTCCCGCCTTCCCTTCCTTGGGACGCACAAAATTATCTTCAGCAGCAACAACAGATTCAGCAACAGTCTGCCACAACGAGTGTTCAAATCACGGCTGCGAGAAACACGAAAATGTCAGAGGGACTCAAATTGCTTAAAGACTTTTTATTGAGAGCCAACCAGATGGTGAGGGAAGCCAATGAAATCGCAAGTGCCATGAAAGTTGAAGTCAAGTACAGCGTCACCCTCCTCATACCGCCGAATAACCTCACGCCAAATAGACCAAAGGGGGCTTTAGTATGTCGAAGTTCTTTGTTCACAATCTAACGCATTGGAAGGGAACAAAGCAAAAATTCTTTATCCTGATGGTCTTTTGTTTTGTAGGTTACTGAGCCATCAATTCGAGTCGAAAAGGAAAATCATTATCCGCAAATCTGGTCGATGGAAAAACTGCAGAACCGATTAGTTGACATGCGGGAAGCCTATGAGGAATCTGTCTCCCACGCACAAATTATTGATGTCACAAATACAAATGATCCTCCAATGGCTTTCTTTGAAGCTGATCAACCACATGTCCTTTTAGGAATAGCAAATGTCTTCCTACAGGTAAATCATTGCATCTTTTGAGTTGTTTGACGCTAACATGGAGAACTGAATCTAAATTATGAGAATGAATAGCTAAATAATTATGTATTCTTATTTTAGGTGTTGTTTTATGACGATGTAACCCTAAAGTACCCTGTGCCTGTAATTAATCAGCAAGGAGAAATCGTGGGTCGTTTACATTTGGAAGTAGCCAAAATATCTGGAAGCTTAAAAACTGTCACAAAAAATAACAATTCACAAAATTCTCGGACAGAAGCGTCGTTTTGTGAAGAGTACGAAGATGATTACGACGAAGATGACGAGAATGACGAAGACGGGGACGCAAACACCATTACGGTGAAAGTTACTGTTCGTCATCTAGCCGGTGTGGCATCCAGTGATTATGTTTTTTGCCAGTAAGCTTGCTAATTTCTTTAATTACATTGACACCTATGTCCATTCTACATTTTGAGTTCTTTTTTAAATAATGTTTTCATTTTTGCAGGTATGTTTTTTGCGACAATGTGGTTGTCGTTGCTCCTTCGTCCACAACCTCCGTAGTGAGATTCGATCACACGCGTTACTTTACTATTCCTGTGTCCGATGAATTTATTGACTATTGCACAGACTCGGCTCTTTCAGTGGAAGTGTGGGGTCATCGAGGAAATAATTTTAAGACTAATAGTGTAGGGGATACATCCCAAATGAATAATGAGACAAATAACAACAGTGTTACAGATCGGTGGAAAGAAGTCACTTCGCAAATGAAATTATGGGTTGAGATTCAAGTAAGTTTGTTAAAAGAATCTGCTTTTATTATGTTACCAAGATTTCGAGAATTTTGTTCTACTAAATCATTTATTGTGGGATAACAGGAACTGAATGAGAACGGGGAGTACAGCCCAGTGGATGTAGAATATGTACCTGGAATGCAATGCGGCACTGGAGGACTTCACCAACTCCGTCAAGGACTACAGAGGAGAATTCTGATCACGGTCGAAACAAGCGCCACTGTCGGGCAATTGCCCATTGTTTGTGATGAAATAGATCAAGTATCTTTGGGAGGTATCACTCCTCGCTCAACTACTTTACAAAGAACCTTGGACTCCTATCAGGAGGAGGATCTCACACTACTCCGTCAGAGGTAATACTAAATACAATTCAAAGATTTACCGTATAATTACCTAAAATATGCTTATGATGATTGTAAAATGTAATCGTCCAGGTGGGGAGAAGCCCTTCGGAGAAGAAGAGAATACTTAGATTCGCATTTACAAGAGTTGGCGAAGAAGCCAGAGAAAAGTAGCGAAGAATTGATTAGAGAAAAGTCTTTAGTTGCTCAATGGCTTATGTTGACGGAAGAGAGAAACGCTGTCCTCGTTCCAGCACCAGACTCTGGAGTGCCGGGGGCACCCACGAATTCCGCCTTTAAGCCCGAAGTTGGAATGGAACAGCATATGCCTATTATCTTTCTTGATATATCGGGTAATATTTTTTAACAATTTTTTTCGAAGTTCCATTTAATGAGGTTTAGGCGTAACCTAAACATCACTACGTAGTTTGTATTTGTGTCTTATCTCCACTTATGACATTTCAGATGATGTGTTGTCTGCCGAGTCAAGTCCTCATTCTCCACCGATGGTTACTGGACAAACTGCTGGGCTGAATTCACTTCTACCGAAAGAGCACGATTCGCAATTCGTTGCTCTGCCTATGATCCGAAAATCATATGGGGATTTTTATTCCGCGTGGAGTGGTCAGAGGTTAGATAGTCAAACACATTTATTAAGTATACGATGTGTGAACTATTTATTGTCTATTCAAACAGTTGTATCTGTAATTTTGTTTGTTAAATTTCAGCATGTCAACTGAAAGCTGGGCTTTGGTATCTTGGGATAGCTCCGTCCATGATAATCCTCAATTAAATAAGCCAACTCTTCCCGGGGAAGTAATTTATGTGATTTTGAGGATTGCTTTGAGACTTTCTCATCCTGTTCAAATGGATTGCATTTTAAGGAAAAGGATTTGCCTTGTTGTCAAGAAAAATCGGTACACTCATTTATATTTTTAAAATGATTTTCGAAATTGTGTTTCAAAAATGTCTGTCGGCAGTGTAATAAGAAAATCTTTACAATTCAGAGCTTCACTGACCGAACGTCTCAAGGCGAGATTCGCATTGCGCAAAGGAGATGAGATGGATCAAGACCGAAATAAGAAAAGAACTGGAGTCACATATCAAATTGTTAGTCATTTACCCAAGTCCTCAGAACAATTGGAGACTCGCGAGTCGCTGGCAAATCTAGCCGTTTCTCTCGGCGAATCTTATATTGGTAGGTCCCTTAAATATGTTTACCTATTATCACACCGGGACACTAATAAGACTATGCATTGTACTATACTAATCAACCTTTGTGCCGTATTTCAGAGGAATACTTACGGTCTATATCGGCTGTGGATTCTATATTGAATTTGGACAGAATGCGTCAATCCGTTCATCTTCGCGAAGAAATGAAAAGTCGACACCGATCGACGATGAATCGAAGTTTCCAGCAGCAAAACGGTTCTGCTCAAGGCTCAAGCGTCGGTGGATTTATGAGGAAGACTTATTCCGTTCCCAACATTTCTCAGCTCTTTGGCGGACCGGGCTCCGGGAGTTCCACAAATATGTTGTCCAGTAACAACAAGTTAGTGCAAGGCAATGGAGTGGCCGGTGGCTCTGGATTCCCCGGGGCAAATCTTTCTCTCGGGCTTTCCGACGGACAGGGTGGGATGGGTCACAGTGGGCTTCGTCGTCATAAACCCATTCGCTCAGAGAGCTTGGCCAATCTCTCCGGATTCACAAGTCCTACAGGAGCTATTGTCAGTCCGTCCCAACAGCAAAGTCCTCAGCAGACGCGACCTAGCTCTCTCAATTTAGGTAAATATATGCACAATTCATTTTTTTTTGTATAATATTGTAGTGTTTTGTTAGGAACTTAACGTTCATTTACCCCACATGCTACATACCTAGCACACTACTTTTCCAGATATGCAATTTTGTTTGATAAATGTGTTTTCCTGTTTGCTACATGATTACTGTGATTTATATAGGACACGCCAATGCGGGGAGTAATAACACGACACCACATTCAACAAAATGGACGAGCATAATGACGACGGTTATGGAGGAAGAGAGTAGTGGCTACGGAAGTCAGAAATCCTCAGAAGATTCTCCTACTACGACGGGATAGCTAATGCTTTCAAATAGTGTCTTCATAAATACCTAAGCTGCATTACAATTACTATTGTGGATCATAGAATAACTAACTATATATTATATTATATGTATCACTACAGTGAAGTAGCTTGTCAGTGGAGAATGGAGTAAAGAAGTCTACCATTGCTAATAAGGACGTAAGATACCTATAGGTACTGTGGAAGTATTAATGAAAAGGAAAGCATACTATTATAGTAATATAGGCAGCGACAGAGAAATATCGGTTGGTTCTTCGGCTACAACAGTGTACCACATCACACGCACGCAGCCAGCAACATGCAAAGCAAGGGAACTCCAGTAAATACTAATTTGCTTGGCAGCGAAAAGGAAGAGAAAGCAAAGGAACTATAGAAATATTTAAATAGACAGTGGAAATGAACAAAAGTTACTGAAGCATGAGATTTAGCAGTTTGAATTGAACTTTGGACTTTGACTACTGAATGAACACTACAGTTAGTGCTACGACAACATAATAATAAAGTATTTTAGATAAGTAATAAACTGCTTTGTGGTTGAGAGAAGACGTGTTACAAGGTTTGTAGCTTCTACTGTAACTTCAGAAATATTATTTAGAAGATATAGGATAATATTTAGCCAATTTAGCACAAGATTTTTGATAGCCATTGATCGTCGAGTCAAGTCTTCGTGTGTATTCTATAATATAACCTTACATTATATAGATGTGAGAAATAGTCCTTCGTTTTCGAGATGAGCGAAATAAAGTATAGATATGCTACTTATACTTTAACTGTACGCTGCTAGGGAATATTAGCTGTAGACGGAAACTATTTTGGAAAGTACTTGAGAAAGTATTCATATAATATTGTTTAGAAGTTATTCCTATAGTATTTACACGGTAAAGACTAAAAAGGTTAGGATGTAAATATAAATGTAGATTTGCATTGCAATATTATCCTACTGTGTAAAATAGATGTGAACAGATTTGCTAATTGGAGCAACTTATGTTTAGTATTATAAGGTATAGAGAGATAGATATAAATGTACTTCTAATCTTATGAGCTTATTATGTTTCTCCTACCCGACTTGTTTCTGCAAGTGACAGTCAAAGTCAAAAGAACAGCAGCAGCATTTACAGCAAAGCAAATAGATTTTAAAGGAATGTATGTAAGTGTTATTATATATTATTATTATACAGTATGTATATCCATACAAGAGAAAAGTTAGCGAATCTGAATCTATTTCGTTCTCTGTGTGTGCCACGAGTGAGTGTAGTGGCAGGCAGGGCAGGAGGGCAGAAAATGACAGAGAGACTGATTATGACAGTCCCAGTCTCCTGCAGTCCATTCAATTATTATGAATGAGTCCACTTACGTATAAGCAAGCGATGTACTTACTATCTAGAGTGAAAGCTAATAGTTCATAGTTGGAATTTTGAAATACTTACTTATAGAAGGACATACTGAAATACTAAAATGTTAAAGTCCCGAGATAAGCCAAAGTTAAACCAAGTTTTAGGGAAAGAGGGTAATGAGTTACAAATTGCAAATAAATAGAGTGCGTCCTTCCTTCCTGCCACACTCACTCCTCCATTTCTAGTAATTACACATAAACTAGCTAAAAATTCAAAATCCACCGAAATAAAAACTTTCCTATGC
Source organism: Tomocerus mixtus (assembly GCA_034694165.1). Classification (NCBI taxonomy): domain Eukaryota; kingdom Metazoa; phylum Arthropoda; class Collembola; order Entomobryomorpha; family Tomoceridae; genus Tomocerus; species Tomocerus mixtus. Next base: position 10,390 of record JAQFYC010002853.1, on the reverse strand, counting down.
AAATTTAAGAAGACCTAAGAACTAAATACCTAAAATATAACTAACAACAGTTATATAAATACAATGAGAAATATTTACAAGTGATTGTTTTATACTGTATAAGTATAGCTAAGTATACTTATAAAACTAGAAGCAAACACTACTTCTAAGTAACATTACTGTAGAATTGTAGAATAGAAAGGTTTTAGACCTGCCTTATGTAGTCCGATTCCAATTTATAGATAGGGCGTAAACAAATATATAATATTATGCTACAAAGGCAGTAAATATGGCATTGAAGCAATGTTCATTAAGTATACTTAAGTACAGGACAGGTGTATATGAAATTCCCAGCAATAACTAAAATTTTGATAGTACTTACATGTATAGAATATTGGAACCAGATCACTTTCTGTATATTTCTATTCTTTTAATATGGAAACTGAAATATCTATTACCTAAGTACTTATGTAATTCTGTATTAGCCTTCCTATTCAAGCTCAGCGTGTATCGAAACCTTTATTTCTGTGTGTGCTAAACTTGAATAGAAATGGAGAATCCGTAATATTACAACTTTGAATATGCAAACAGTATTTTGCTCGATAGCTAAAGCTAACTAAATATAAATATAATACTTAACTAAAGTATAAGGAAAGCCTTGCCTACAATTACGTAACGTGGTAGTTAATTGTTAACTCTAAATGACAATGTTTTCAGTCTTGTGATTAGAAAACGTGAATTAATTATAGTACTTTACAGATGGTTTACATTATAATATTTATCTTGACGTGTTTGGTTTGTCAGATGCATGCGTATTATTTTAGGATTCTTGATTATGATACCCATGTTTACTGTTTCACCTGTTCTATTTATTCCCCATTGTAGCGTATTGTATAGTTTAAAGTTAAAACTAAGTTACTGTGATTAACAATGTTAGAAACGGTAAATAATTTGTATTGTTATACGTATTAATGTTTGGTTGTATTTTTGTGTGCTGTGTGTTTAAGCATTCCATTATGGTTCTAGTCTGACATGTGCAACTGTGCAAGTACCTATAATACGTTTACTTCTGTAATTGTAGTTAATAATGAATGTGTTAATTTGCAGCTGAACTATTAACTATTAATAATTAACAGAACCTATGTTTCATTTCACAATCACATCATCATCAGTTTACGGCAATTATAGTAATGTTAATTATTTATGAGGAAACGTGAAAGGATATATAATTAGTTTAGTTTAAGAGTTATTACTTACGTACAGAATATTTACTATGTTTCAACTGTCTGTTATATTATTCTGCCATGCAATATGTGTACTACTTATAAATGTAAAATGTCACGCAGGAGTTCATACACGCAGAAGTTCATAATATTATTGAAAGAACTCGTAATAATTTAATTGCTATAGTACAAAGAAATAAATTATACATTAATTTAGTTAGGTTTGATCTTCAGTGTATCTATTTACCAAATAATTCTTCTTTCTCCACACACGCATTGTTCCTCCACTGTTTGCTGTATTGTCATTAAATATTATGTTATATATGGTTTTTACTACACCGAGCGCACATGGTATTTAATTATAATACAGTAGCATTAAACTGTTCTCAAGAGTTTGTGCATGTGTGCACAGTTTTATTTGGATACACATTTAATTGCCTTTCTTTCCTCAGATCACGAACTTCAGAATTGTGAAGTACAGTCCAGTTCACGTACATTTTACCGTGTATTTATTAGATAATAATGATAATATTATTACATATTGCTATCAACATATTTTATGTATACGTAATATTTAGATGCGTGAAAACGATTTGCCATGAAATGAAAAGTGCTACCTCTTGTTTTCTCCATCCATACAATCAATTGTTATTATCACGTTGGATTTTTATTATTATAACTATAATTTGTTTATAACAAAATCGATGTTACTTTTTGTAGCAGGGCATGAATTGTTAAACAATGAAAAATGTAAAAATATAGACGAAAGTGAAGATACTACAAATGTGTGCCTTTATTTATGCGTAAAGTGTGCATAATATTCTATCACTCGAATTTACATGTACATTGTCATAATTTACATAGCAAATGAAAGATGAGTATCATTCACAGCTAATTACTCATTCTCATATAATTATAGCCGATAACATCCCCATTCTCCATATGAATGATTACAGCATGCAGCTCAGTAGTGCTAGAGCATTCGTTTGATATGCAATCAAAAAGTTTAACGTAACGGTATAATGAATTCTCGTAAAAGGAAAAAATTATCACATGGATGGAACAGATTTAAAAAATATTTTCCACCTATTTAACAATTTATGCAACAATAAATTTATATTTTTTGGCTTATGCCCTATCAATATCTGCCATATTACAAAATAGAATTCAATGGTACATACGAAAGCACTATTAAAAATGTATGTAGAACACTGATCACACAATTCAGTACTAAATGCCTCTAATAATATGCCATGTGAACTATTTTCATCAATAAAACAGGTATAATGGCACTAGTATTTGCCTCAACCACTATCCGTTTTACGATGGTTTATTTCTATTGGAAATGATGTTAAGCTTTTCAGGGACGAAATAAACATCTACAGATCTACATCAACGAATTCACACTCACTAAAGAGTAAAATTCATTTAATTTAATTCACTATTATAATTTATAAAATACTGTAATGATATGAAATGATTTATGAAATTGAATTATAACTAACATTTTTCTCTAGAATAATATCCGTAAACACGGGAAGCCGGTCTATTCTCATCCTTGTTTACATGTAGTTACATGTAGTGTACAATAAGTGCAGAGGAACAGCTTAATATGTAACACAAGATGCCTCGTCCACAAATTACAATTTGCATTTTCTATAGTTTGTTCTGTCTTTACGTATCTACATAATCTACAATAATTAACTATTACACTACTGTTAAAACTAATATTATTTACTATTACCATAATTTATTACTTACCATAATTACTATTCAAATATTTTTCGATTTCCCATTAAAGTCTAAAAATTCCCATTCTACAATATTCTCTGCTGTTTAAATATTTAAACAAATTCCCGTTTCCCCTAAAATTGTACCAATTCTCAATCCCTAGGAGCCGGTAAAATCTATAACCTGTTAAATTATGTAATACTTATAATTGACATTGAGAGAAATTTTGCGTATGGTGGTGGAGAATTATTTAACATTTTGCCACTTAAAAAATTCTGATACTTTTCCCTTGGGAATGAACACATTGGGGAAAGTTACGCAATTAGTCATGCATATAGGCAGGCATACTACTGTCATAAAGGTATTGAAGATATGAAGTGCATGTGCCTTAAGCTATTTTAATCTCAATTCTCAACATTGTCTGTCATTAAAACTTGACAGACAGACCAACTGCAGCTAAATGGGTGAAGATAATAATAATATTGTCAATAGCAAAGCACGAATGCTGATAATGAAAGTGAATATAGCCTTGAAAAAGATTAAAAAACTTCAATTGATTGATTGAGACAACTTTAAGAGTGAACTTTACTATAAAAGTTAGTTTGGCTATGAAGACATCTTCAATCGGGCTTAGTGGTCTTGAAGGAAATATTCGTAAGAAATAGCTCTAATTATCTGTAAGCTAAGCTGCTGCCTTAAAATGCATTTTTCAAAAAGCAAATTGCCTTTGGGGCTTGGACTATTATTCATTGCCCTATGTCTTCTTACAGCAGAAGGGCAATATGAGACACCCAATAGTAAGTTTTTCTAAACTTTATTTTTTGACTTCCTAAATGTAGTTATAAATATTTTGTTAATAATTCCTTGAAATAAATATGTATTGTACACTGGGAATATTGATGGGGTACAGCTAAAATACTAATGGAAAATAGCTAAAGCCATTCCCTGCATATTTATATAAATAAAGAGTTGAAATATTGTAAATAATTCCTTTTAGATCTGTGTGGGGGTTTTTTTCGTACGAACCGAGGTAGTATTAATTTCCGTTTCAATGCCGAGTCCTTGGGACATCCAAACAAAGTTTGCGTCTGGACAATCATTCCTCCAGTTCCTTTTGAATATACAGCATACACCATGAACGTTACTACTTTCAGTTTTTCAGCAGTGGCAGCAACTCTTGCTGTTAATGGATTCAAAGAAAGGACAAACATTCCACAATCTCTGTCTATCTCGGGGTGAGTATTTAAATATATACGTAATTTTATTCAACTTCATAAAATATGAATTAAGTATTTTCTTGATATTGCTATTCGCTAATAAGAATTCATATTAAAAGTAGCATTTCTTATAAAATATTGCAGTGTAAGTGGGAATTTCAATGTCGACGGCCCACTGGTTGTAATCGTTTTGAGAGTACCTACAGTTACTGTAGGCCATGGTTTTGATTTGAACTGGGGAGGTAATATTTACAATGTGTATGGCTATTTAAAACAGAGATACATTAATAATTTTTATGAATCTATGATGTACGAACCTCTGCTTAAATTAAAACTCTAATTCTGTAGATGCAGGCGAACAGCTAAATGTTTCTCGGCTTACAACAACGTACCATTCCTGGAGTCAATCCAGCGTGGCGCCCCTTCCCTACTTCGCAACCGGTTTTATGAGAAATCAAATTTCAACTTTCGCATTCCCCAAAGGAAATAATACAGAGGGATACGTTCTTCAAATAGATTTTGACAATATTCAACTTGACCAAGGATGTGAGACACTTCCTGCAAATCCTGTCAGCAGAATTTCATGCGATTTCATTGTGGCTTTGAATATAGGAGACAATGGAGTGCTTACGCAAAACCAATAGTAAGTGTCTCTTTCTAATTATGAATTATTATAAAATATAACCTACTTTTACTATTTTATTTTTAATCCGAGATTTTATCTTTGTTACGTATACATAAACAATTTTAATTAAATTGCAGCTACTCAACGAATTCAACTGGGGTAGACGCAATTCGAAATAAAAACGGATTTTATTTAATCGTTTGGTCTTCTGATGAACCAAGAGGAGGTGGTAAATTCCAAATGAGATACAGTACCGTTCGTTAAAGGAATAATTTAGCAAAATTATCCTTTGGATAAACCATAAAGATAAAGAGCCATTAATATTAATGCATTATCCATATGAATTTTGTTGAATAAATATAAACTTTCATTTTTGTTTATTACAAATACGAATATAATAACAGCGTGTATTCATATTAAGTACTAAAAACATTAAAAGTTTATTGTTAATGGACATTTTGCAACGAATACAATTAATAGTATTTAATGGTTGTTTTCGTTGAAACATTACCAATGTCAAATATATGTATATAATGTTCGGTGCAATATCACAATATCAATATAAATATTTGAAAGAAAAAACAGTTTCTAGTCCTAGATATAATATAACAGAAACCCGATAATCGGAGAATGAGCACACAATATCAATTGTAGGTGCTGTCGAAGTTAAAGGGCATTAGCACAAGCAGTCCATTTCGGTAGCCCACGACGTAGTTATCCCCAGAAGGAGACCAAGCTACCTGTATAACATACAACATAATATAATATCCAAACACACAACGTTTTTTATCAACTACTCCATCACTTAATTAAACCATATCGTTATTAAGATTAGATTAGCTTCACCGTACCTTGTTAATTCTAGTGTAAGGATAAAACCGGTAAAAATTCTCCACGCTTTCATAAGGCATATCTTCTAAAGTTTGGGTCTCCAACTATATGAAAATATGTTTACTTTAATTCAGACTTGCTACAAATAATCCAACTAAAGAGGAGTGACTAAGTAAGGGCCTCCTGGAAGAGTATACAATAAGTTCGTCAAAAACTCAGTATTTTGTGCTGATCTCGGCTGTGATATCGGTTTTTGCAAATGGGAGCCCCTTACCCCTTAATTTGATATTTTAAAGTTTCGGGCTCCTCATAGCTTGGAATATTGGGTGTCACATAAAAATGCATAACGCATACATATCATTAGCTTAATAATATAACTTTTTAGGAGTAATTTGAATCTATTTAAATTATCATTAAAATTCAGTAATTAAACATTAACACAAGTTACCGATCACTATATATTTGTACTATTTTATAGCTTTATATATAATCTTCCAGGAGACTCTTACGTAGTCACTCCTGTTATTTAAGTTATTTAACATAACTTTTTATTCATTGGTTTTATTCATATATTGCCCTACCCTGTGTTTTATGAAATTGAAAATAATTCTTGGTTCCTCGTCAACCTCCTTTAACCAGTACTTTGAAATATTGTCGTCAGTAAATTGCTCGAAGCTAGATTCGGCAAGTAGTGTGTTCACTAATTCCACCTATAAACAAATATGATAAGACGAATTAATTTTTCCAGCCGCACTAAATGGAGTTACACCGATCCTGTTTTCATTAAGATGAAGGATTTCTCCAAAACATGACTTACAACATTCTTTTTCTTTTTGTTTCGATCAAAATCGCATTCTCTCCAGAATTGATCAAAAAATGTTACAGATATCTTGCCTTCTTCCGCAGCTTGCAATGTTAATCCATTCCGAAAGCATATGCTCTGAAAACCAGAATAATAATGGTCTAACAATTGACATAGAAAATAGAGCCGAGCAGAGTTCTATTATATAACCCTAAAAATTCACATTCAACATTACAGTTTTCAGCAACACAATATTACTTACAGTAACTGAATTTAGTTGGGCGCAATTTGGACGTCCGTGCATGGTCCCCAAATTGTAAAATCTAACATAATTGTGCATGGAACTCGATTTTCTACAATCATCAAAAATAAAAGTACATATTACAACTTTTAATCTATTATCATTTAAGTAAAGTATTATCTAATAATACTAAAATTTAGGGAAAGGGATCTTCTGAACGAATAAAGTTATCACCTGGGGATCAAGCAGTTCCCCAATAAAATTTGAAATCCTTACGTGTTAGCCGAATCCAATGCAACAGCGACATGTATCCAACCCCGAATCCAGCACAAGTCGGTAATCAACCCGACTTTTCTCTCTTGTACTTCCATTCTGAGTTCGACATCGTATACTTTTATGGAACGGTCCTTTCCTCCAGTAACAAAGTACCTAGGGTTGCTTGCATCGAAGCAGATTCCTTTGACGGGCAAACAGTGAGCTCTTATTATCCAAATGGGGTAGAAAGCCAGTTCATTGTCACTTTCACCAAGTTTAGTACGACTAGACAATAATCTCGAACGTGTTGCCAAGTCGTAGAGGGCCACATGTCCCGAGCTGTAGCCAGCCACAAAGAACCTGTATTGAATTGACATGCAATAAAATACTTACTTTAAAAAAAAGAACCGCAATAGCGTTTAATTTTAACTGTTGTAAGGTAAAGGCGTGAAACTACCTGTTGTCTTCGTGCCAGTCAAATTTTGAGCACTCTCCAGCCTTCACTTTTAATGTTTTGTCAAAACGAAGGGTAATCTCCGGATATTTTGTGTACACTCGAATTCTAAACATTATTAAAAAGTAAATTAAAAAGCATGACCATCATATTATCCCTATAGACATAGAATCTCACTTTGTATTCAACTTAGAGCAATTATAATTTATATATAAAAAATAACACGTAATGTATTTTACCTTTTTGAACCAATGATTCCGTTTTCTTCGAGCTCAAAATATGATTTATTAATTGCAATGATACGACATGTAGAATCACTACAAGCCACAGCAAGATACCCGACAGAGTCACATTTATTTTTTGTCATCAGATCAAATTTAGGCCAATAGCTGCTCCAATGCATGTGACTAATGACACCATAGTTTAAGGCTAAAATGAACACCAATTTTAGATCGTTTTGTTCGGTCCCTGAGAGCGAATCTGCCTCACTCGTAAACACATGTTCGTAAAACTGAATCACAGTTTCCATACGCTTGAAGTCTGTCTTATCTTTAAAGCCTTTTAAGTTAGAAACAGCTAAATATTTTCCACAGGGGTGCCAGGCTACAGAGGTCACTGATCCACCCGTATGAACTATCACATTAGAATCAGCAGCGTTCACTTCACTTTCAAATATTTTTAGCCGACGAAATGTATTGCTGTCCAATGGGTCGGCTGTCGGATCAATTTCTAAAATGCGGAATGCAACTGACTCTTGAACACTGGGCAAATATTCCATTATCGATTCTGTACATAAAGCTTTCATTACATTTTTTTCGATTCCTTCAAATGGGTCATTATAGTTCCTGACTGGTTTGTCCCAAACTGTCGTGTCGTCTTTAAGGCTGGTATCGAGAAAGCCACTTGCAACGTACGTTATGTCGTGAACGGCGGCTTCTGATTCTATTTTGGACTCGGCTGCTACAACCCACTCCGCGTCTCCCTTCTTGTCTTTAGACTTTTTCGATGTACTTCCTCCTGCGTCTGCCGCCAGTCCATCTGTAACATGCTGCATTACCTCTCGAGCTCTAAGATAATAAAGACAAAAAAGATTATTGTATAACTTTATATATAATTTTTCACTATGTCAATTTTAGAGTTTACAATTCCAATGCAATATAATTAAATATACCATCAATTAAAATCAGTAGTCAAACATTTAGAAAAGTAGTAAATGCTTACTTTATAGCTGACTGCCTTTTCGCAGTAGGTCTAATAACCTCCATAGAAGGTCCTGGATCCTCGTCAATAAGCACTTCCTACATTTTGGTAAACAATACGTTCATTTTTAGTGAATGCTAAATAGAATACTCCTTTAGGTACTTTTACTAGATGCCTGCTATCCCAATAAGACATTATATAATAAACACTTACCAGCATATGAGATCTTTTGTGCCATGCTAAATTTGGAAGAAGAAACTTTTCTTGGCATACTTCGCATTTCACTAAACACTCTTGCATCTCCTAAAAATTCGGATTATCATGAGACAACATTTCGTTAATTTTCAAAATTTAAATTTCAAGACTACAACTAAGTAATTAACATTCTCATTTAAGCATATTTATACCTCTTTCGTTTTGCCACAACTTTCTAAGTGATATGCAAGACCCAAATGACTTTTATATGTACTGGTACAATCTGTGGTAGGACAAGCAAAAATTTTGATTTTTGCAATTTTTGACAGCTCTGCAAGTTGTCGGGAATAAAATCTTCGATCCCGTACCTGAAAAAGTGGTCAAAAATTAAAAAGTTATAATTTATTCATGTTACGGAATAGCTATTTTTACATTAACTTGTGTCCTACCGTTTCATCATCAGTAGTTTTACTGATATTGTAATGATTTTCCATGTTATGAATCCGGAATTCCCTGAAGGAGCTCCTAAGGCCACATGCTCGACATTCCACCTCCATGGCATCTCTAGAAAGGAATATTGACATTAAGCATTTAGTCATCAGTTCAGTTAAATTCAAGGAGTTTTTTTTTTAATTTTTGGCACCACCACTGCCACACCGACAACCGAACGCATGGTTTGTTTAAATAAAAGTGCAAAATTAAAGATACGACGTAAGTTGAAGTGTAGCAATAATATTTTGAATTACATTCAGCCCCCTGTATACCATTTCTGGCATTTACGGATTACGGGATTCCGAACACAAAATCTGTTTGACATTTTTGTGACAATCTCCCCTTCCCCTTAACTTTTATTTATTGCACCTTATGCCTTACCTCGTACTTTCTGGAAATGTCTCTTGTTTCACTTTGAAGATCCCTTTGTTTGCTGGAACTCGACCAGGAGGAGGTCCTGATTTCTTGCGAGGCATTTTTCAGTAATAATTACTAAATTACCAAACACCCAAAGGAAAAACTGTAAAAATGTCGACTTCTCCAGTCAGCTTAAGTTAGTATTGTTTTGGTTACGCTGGAGTTTGAATAATATTCATTGTTGCCGCCGCTTCGGATAAACACAAGATTTTCCGTAGGCTGACCACAGGCAGATCTACCGCACAAAATGTAACGTAATAGTAATGGTTTATTTTATTTTATTATTAGATGCCAACTAGTGCCGTTACATCTGTTCTGTAATGGTTTATTATAGTGTACCGGCAGGTATGCAAATGCCAATTAGAGCAAAAATTAAAGCCTGATCATTTTGCATTTACACTTTACAGTATACAAATAGGTACTATTACTATTAAATAATGCCTTTATTAACTTTATTAAATAATAAAGTCTAATACTTAGTTTGATGGCAATGCATGGGACGTACTCGGCACCCGGATACTCCTGCCCGGCAAAATCTCCCCCCGGAAATGAAAATTACTTTTAATATACTAGGCACCCGGAAATGTAGAGCAAACGAATAAATAATGATTCTCAGAATATGTATGCAATGCAGTAAAAATGTAAATTAAAAATCAAAATGAAGAATAACTAAGTCAGTGTTATTATTGTTTCACAAATAAACATATCAATTATTTTTATTACATAAT
>JAQFYC010002852.1:0-23279 GCA_034694165.1 Tomocerus mixtus | reverse complement strand
AGAGAGGCTATTAAGTCTTTCAGCCGGTAAGATCCACAGTCGGTGAAGTCCGCCAGCCGGTCATTCCATTGCATCAATTCTGAGTCTGAATGAGGAAAAGTGAACGTAGTCGAGAAAAGCAAGTCAAACATTGAAACTGCGTCAATTCACTCGTTCAACGTTAATGCTAACTCTCTCGAATAAGATCCAGGACCAGGCCAGGCCAAAGCACAAAGCAAAGGTATGTCTTCTGGTGCTTCTATTATTTGTACAGCTATGAACATGAAAGAAACGCTTTTGCAAAAAAAATCTTTCGTTCTGAATTTTGGACAGAACCACGTTCACTAACATACATAGCTTGGTTCTGCCTCTGCTAATATTATACTGTAGCCGAGAGCAGGAGTTTAATATATTCTGTCTTTTCTTTCGCTTACTTCACTTGTCCATATATACTTAAGATACGTGCCTACATAATATAGATTAGAGAAGTAAAAGTAACTTGGTTGATAATACAGCATACATGAATTGAAGCCCCATTCGTTTTCATATGTATGCAGCTATGCAGTCTTATTGTTAGTCAGCTCTTCAGAAAATAGAATACCGTATTAATAAAATTAGTTTACACCTGGAGGAACTATTGTGAGATATTCCTCGATAAAAAGGACCGTTCAATTTTTATTCTTCAAAATAGTTGCTTTAATTATTCTAGGGAAATTATTCCGATTATCAAAAGTGAGCCAAATCTATCTGTCATTATCATCAACATATTTATGGTACATTTATCTGTTCCCACCCACTACAACTTTCTAGGTAAGAAACTGTAAGTACGGATTATAAAATTATCAATTATCCTCAGTCATATAGGGGAACTATTGCAATTGCAACATTTTTTACCAAAAATGGCTAAAAACTCAAATTCCCCTTGGAACTATTTAAATAAATACGGTAAGCAAAGTACCAGAGCCATAGTGTAGGTAGCCGTAATAAAAATTCCTAAATATACCTAGACTTACCTACAGAAGGTACCTATGGGGATTTCTTGCATACATACCCCGTAGTATTTTACAATATATTAGATAGAGTAGAACCGAAAGGCTTGGCTTCCTTCGACTTAAACTCAACTACTCTGTAGATCTTGCCTGGCCTGGCCTACTCTTTTTTATTCCAGTATTATTAGTGAGGATCTAATGCATTGTCCTGACTTTGGCTTGGCTTGGCATGGCTTGGCATGGCTTGACGTGACCAAAAACCCGTGGCATAGCATAACATAACGTAACATAACATAACATAACACAGCATACCATCCTCATCGTCAGTCAGTGTTAAAACCAAAGCTTCAGCTAAAACTAAACTTAACATTAGTACCTTATAAAGAACTTCTTTCTCTATATTATACTATATTTACACTGACTATATACTTTATACTTACAACTTACAATATATTTAATACAATCAGTGAGCGAAGCAAGTGCACTTCTCCACTCTCCTTAACTCCTTATCTCACAACTCACTCATTCTCTATTCCATTCTTTTACAATTCTACTTTTCATCATTCCTCCTAAGTAACTCAACTCAACTCAACTCAGTCAGCTTCTAAATTCTAAGTTCGTGCCGATGTCGTCGTGTTTTGGCTCATTTTCATACAAACACATACATAATGTACTACGTTAGTACGTTCGGTAGTACTTAAGTAAGCAACTACATTCTAAGCCGACAAACTCTCCTGTTTCTCTATCTCGTTCCTTGCTCATTTAGTTGAACATTCGTTATTGGATTGGATAGAATTGTCTTCTCGCCTCTCTTATCCCCGTTCCACACTAATTTTCAAGTATTTATTTTGTTTTACTACAAACTGCAAACTAAAAGGCTAATCCTTAAAATTATAACGAGTTTTCTACAGTAAATACACAGAGATTGTTTATTTGGAATGGTAGAATAAACGGAAAAGAGCAACTGGCTTGGATTGGTTCTGGTTTTGGTTCTGGATTGGATTTGTATTTACATTTTCATCATTTACTTCGCTATTTGAACAAGAGCCACATACACCGCAACACAAACTGGTGCCTTCCTTAACTGACACCATATAACAGATACAGAAATACATAACAGACTCGTATAAGTATAGTGAAGTGAATTCAATATTCAAGTGACTTATAATACTTATAAGTAACGTATGTACGTATACGCATCTGATGAGTCAATAGGAAAGCCGCAGTGATAGTGGTTTCAAATCTACATACAGATACAACCTGCAGTACATCATATTGGTATACAAATATAATAATTCTCATTCTATGTACAATATGTGCATTTAGAGACTTTATGTGTATCTAGAATATGGGTTTGGATATTTCTATATGAACTTGCAAGGTAATAGTTAGTAAATGAGAGTAATTTTAAAAAGAGAAGAATAATGCCGTGGTGTGGTTATAATGTGTATAAAGTGGAGTATGTCAACTGAGGTAGTGTTTTCGTATTCTTTGGGTTTAGGTTAGTTTAGAGCAGTGTCACTGTGTCTTTAGCCAGTGTCGACTCTTTGCTACAATAAAATTAAAGCCTTACTAGTTCAGTTGGGATATTAGCATTATGTATAGAATTAAATTAATGTATACTTTTGTACTATGTAGCAGACTACACCCATACTTCATAAAGAGCAAGGAAACTCTCATCCGATGTCAATTGACTCACATTATCCTCGTTGCATTTGGTTAGCTTAGAACGTAATGACACATGCACAGTGGAGTAGATTCTGTATTTATTTTATGTATTGCGCTTAGATAAAATTACGTTGACTGAGATTCCCTTGCCATATTATTTAGTGTGTATTTGAGTGCCGAAGTGTGTAACCCCCTTCTTGTCTCTCTCATTGTCAGATCATACCAACGTTATTAGAGATAATTGGAGAATCTGTGTACTTAGGATAGGAGAATACTGTATGCAGTAAAATACGTCGTACATATACTACATACTGATAGTAGACACATGTATCTATAGTTATAGACACTTTAACAGATTGATTTACCAATAAGAATCTATATAACCAATTTATTGTATAGTACAGTACAGATACATTACTTAAACTTTTCTCTTGCTTTATAGATATATTATACGAGAAGGATAAACTTATAGCCTGAGAGAAGGAAAACATTTCGACTTTGGCTTTCCCAGTTTATGAGTTTAATCTACTAACTACTTTCAGCCAGTTCATTCCGTTTCAGTACCATTTTGGTAGTCAGTTAGCTACGAGTACATAGCATTGAGGAATATTGTTGTGTTTAGTTCAAGTTAATATTTTACATGACTTATAGTGTTTAGTCCAGTAAGTTTGCTTTGCAATAAACGCAGTACATTCAATAGGTAAGTAAATATTGGTAAAAGTTCCTAACCTACACTAAGTAATACTTACACCTAAATACTACTACTACGTAGTAAATATTTGATTATGACCTCAGGATACTCAGGAAAGCGAAATAGACTTGTCTGAGTTGTCTGGTGTGATTTACAACTTAAGATTTCATTTTGGTGGTAGCCTGTGCTAATACCTATTTTAAAATCTAGGCACATTCAATCCAATAGTAAATAAGAGTAAGCGATCAGAAGTCAAGTCAAGACTCATGTCAGGGTCAGTGCATTAAAACTAACATTGAGAAATAAAACCCAAATTGCCATTTATTAGTTTCCAACGAGTCGTGATGACCTTAGGCTAAAAGAGATGAATTATAGTGATCCAGCAGTGCCCATTTTACCATATAAATAGGTGCACATAATGTATAGCGTAATATTTCTATACAGGCAGAATAAGCAATGATCTATTTACTTTTATTTTTGAAGCTATGGTGTGTTTGAAAGGAAGTATCTTACAGGTAGATGTAAAGTGCAAATGTCTTGGGTAATGATTTACAAATAATTAGAACCAAAGTTAATTCCCAGCACACTACCTATTTAATCCATACTGCTAAACTGCTAATTATTATAAAAAAAGGTACTTAAATAAAATTGTATGTAGTTACATGTAGCTTATAAAGATGTAATTACCGTTGTCAGCAAAGGGAAATATTTTGACTATAGCTTTGTCTGTATGTCAAAAACCTTGAACTAATTTAATTGTCACCAACATTCAACCTCTTTTTCTGTAAATCATTTATTTTTGTAGAAAATTGCAGCAACATTACATTTTACACAATATGGATATGCAAAAAGTGACTGCATGGGCATAGCTCGATTTTTTACTGTAAATGTATAGGAGAGAAGGCTTGCGGTTAGGTTCTCCTCCAAATGATAAGTTTCCTTAGTTTTGTGACTGATCAGATCAGATCTTCGTTTCAAAATGATGGAGCGTTGAGCTTGCAAATATTTACATTTTAGACCTGAAGATTGATGTACAGAATTATTTTTATTCTTCCAACATATGGCTAGAATCGAGACAATTTATGTGAAACGGGAGTGTGAATATAATATAAGTTTTGCATAGGTAAGCAGGAGTGCTACTTACTACTTACTGCCAAGTAAGAAGGTATGCCAATAAAGCATTACAGATCTGAATGAAATAAGCATCGAATTGCATTGAGAGTTTCGTATTTCGTTTTGTTAAAAGTTAAAGGTAGCACAGAACACATGAAGGAAGTATGGAATCTTGACTAGAGTCAGAGTCAGAGGAACATCTGAGTTGACTATTCCTAGTTTTTTATTATATTAGAATGCGATAAACTTTTGCTCACTTCGTCTCACTTTATTTGGCCAACTAAAACTAGTAGCATTTCTGCATGATGGCTATAAAAGAGTAGGTTATTCTGTCTAAGCGAAAGAAAATCGAAGTAAAGCAAGATGTCTTTCTTGTCTTGCCTTCTATTGCCTTGCCTCGTCTACTCTTAATGGTTACAATAACTAAGCTCAACTAGGCATACATACCATTCCGCAGTAAACTCAGCTATATTTTTCAAAGACGATCTTCTGTTGACTGCTAAAGCAAGTATATGTACATGTGTCGTAGGCATATAATAACCAATAAAGCTCTCTTTGTAATTTGAAAATGCTAATCCAGCTACATAATGTTTACTAATTTATTATAAATATTTACTGGTTCACATAATGCATTTCAATTTTAGAATTTCTTAAGGAAAACGTGAGTTTATGTATTCCCGTAATCACGCTATCAAAAAATCTTTATAATGTTTTGGAAAGACTAGTCTTTCCCAATTCTTGAAGAGATAACTTAAGAAATTAATAAAAGTTTTTTCGGGTTTTATGATGCACTTTTGTAATAAAAAATTATCCAACAATACAACCTAATTTGCATATTAAAGTAAAATTGTGGAAACCATTAATAAGTTGGTAAATTATATGGTATTTACTATCTGCGAGTATAATTGGCACACAAATTATCAAAACGTCTGACCCACACGGAGCATTTACATTCTTGTCTTACGATTAGACGAGCATTAGTTAAACAATAAAGTAGATATGTTGGGACCTAGCACGGAGATGCATGTGTACCTACGACATATGTACACATACTTACTTCATAACTCCGTCCTTATGTAACCAAAAGTGAAGTGGAGGACAAAAGTGAGGAA
Source organism: Tomocerus mixtus (assembly GCA_034694165.1). Classification (NCBI taxonomy): domain Eukaryota; kingdom Metazoa; phylum Arthropoda; class Collembola; order Entomobryomorpha; family Tomoceridae; genus Tomocerus; species Tomocerus mixtus. The sequence continues at coordinate 17,727 of JAQFYC010002852.1, read as the reverse complement.
AAGTAGATAATAATATTTTTCTTTCTTTTTTTACGAACGTAAACGTAAGTGTATGCTGTTATGTTTGTTTCTGGTCTGGATTCTGGTTGCAGAGAGATGTACTATTTCTCTCAACTCTCCCAATTCTTCTTTTCTATGTTAGTTTTTAGTTTATAGTGGGAGTAGGAGAGGATGTGGTGTGACTTTTGGGTAGCCTTGCTTGCTTATTCAGTTGATGATGATCTGGTTATTCTCTCTGTCGGTACATATACATCCACAACACACCGTAGTCTACTCTCCAACACTTTTTACTCTGCACTTTGCAGTTTGCTTCGCACTATAGACGTTTTATGAGCTCCATATGCCATCAGTTTCCTCTAAGACAGTTACTACAACTAAGTAGTAGTAAGACTTGATGTAGTACTCCAGTTTTTGGGCAGTTTTTGGCCTAGTAAATATCTATGTATGTGGTGTGGGATGGCAAAGGCAATGTCATATATCTGTAGAGTAGAAAATTGAGTTTCCACAAGCTTTCCGCTTCCCACTTTTACAGACTCGAGACTTAGCCTGGAAAAAGTGAGTGAGTGCGAGTGGTATGGAAGAGTTTGCCTATAGCATTCTGGAGGAATACTATTTTAGATTTGTGGTCCTATATTACAGAATAGTACACCTTGTCTTTCCTTCCTTTAGATTTCAGAAACCACCTCAACACAACTCATACATAGAAGGTTTTAAGACTATTTCCTTTCACATTTAACATTTACAGTTTACCAAGTTAAAGTAAAGCTCCTTTCATGTAGGTTTATATTTTACTCTAATTTTAGTATCTTCCTAGGCATTTAAATATGTATATGTGCATATTTTTGGTTGTTCTTGTTCCGGAATCCCGTTCTAGTACATGTATCATATGCCTATACAAGGAATAATTGAAGTGAAGTGAATATACAAGGAAAAGCTATCATTATGAGCATTCTTCCTAAAAAAGAAAATATTGTTTTTAAAAGCCTTAAAATTTGGACGCAGCTTTATTGTTAGGTACATCTGGTTAGTTGAACTTAATAATATGCTATAATTTAAACACAACTTCCTAATAATAGAAAGTTTTCTATTTCCTTAAATGCTGAATTAGTATTACGCTACAAGCTCCAAAAGTCTACGTGCTTTATGGGAAATCCATTAAATTCATTATTATTATCTATGACGAAAGACAAATCCCTATTCGTGATTTAGGCTTCCAGTCTGTCACATTTTAGGTCGAAGAATTTTGCTTTCTAATAGTTCTTCATGGATTTATGGGTAGTACAGTGCAATTTATATATAATGAATCATCACACATACTTGTAAAACGTTTCTCTTTATTTTTTTTCTCCATTGGCAGTAATTTGTTTGAGCTTATAAGCCAGAATTTTAAATCCCGATATAGGGAGAGAAAGCTCACACATACACATAATTCAAGTAATAATTCACATTTGAATCGACCTGTACATCTCAGGTTGTATGAATGATTGTATTTATCTATGACCACATTTTCTGCAGTACTACCTATATAGATCTGTGGATAAAGTTCTAATAGTTGTCTTTTTTCATTTGTAACTTACAAACATTACCCACTTTTCTCTATTTCTTTTCAGAAAAGTTTGGAAGATCTGGATTGACTTGTTAGCTCGTCGTTGGTCGGCGAATCAAGATATCGTTTTGGTGCTTCTGATCTAGATTCTGGCTCTGGTTCTTGTGTTATTCTGGATTTGGGCCGAAGTCGGAAGAGAAAGGACATTAAGGCATCCGATAGCGACTTGTGTTCCTGTCCTGCCGTTTTGCGACAAGATCTTGCACAAAAAGTGAATGTAAAAGTACTCAAGTTTTTGTGCACATTGAATTGTTGTCGTTGCACAAGTGCCTATTCAACACGTATAACTGGATTGGGAGGAAAGCGAAAGGGCTAAGGTTAAGCTACCTAAGTTAGCAACGAAAGGATTTGCTTAATCGATTAGATTTAGTATCCAGTTTCACTAGTTTCCATTCCCGTTTTGAATTGGAGATAAGGATGAGTGACTTGACAAGTGGGAACTATTCATCGAGAGAAAAGACCACACAATGGCTGGAAGATGTTTTACAAACCTATTTTACGTACCTGGAGAGAAAAAAGAAGCCACCTGAAGAGTCAAATACAGTCAAGCCTGTCCTTATAACTGTAATAGACTTTGATATCGGTAATTATACACTTTTACATTTACAATAAGGTACTTAAAGAAACAAAAAGGGGTTGATATTTAAAAATGTTTGTATTTAATTAATAATTAATAGGGCCAGGGTTTGCGGGAGACGGACGCGTGTCAACTCTCAGTGATTTGTTGGCGTTACATGTTCGATTCAAGGTTAGTGTAGCACATTCATATAATGATCAGATCACACAGATCTGTGCAAAAATAAAGCGGCATGTAAATTCAATGTTACCTATAGAGAGAAAGTTTTAAATGATATTTCTGTGTAAAAAGTGAAAGCACAGGTCTCTTATTGTAATTCTCAATAAAAAATATGCTAATATGGTGAAATTAAGAGAAAGCTTACGAAGATTTTGTACGTAACTTTGTGTTTGTACCGATCCGTATAGCTATTGATGTATTTAATTATAAGGATAAAATAGTAATTTCGTTTTTTTTTGTTTCTAGATTGGAGACGGGGAAGAAAAGACTGAAAACTTGATTGTAAAAATTCCACCTAATGACAAAGCTGACAGGGAAATGGCCCAGATGGCCCAAGTTGACAAACGGGAAATCCATTTTTACACGGAAGCCTTACCAGAATTAGAAGTGAGTGTTACAATAAATAAAAGGGAGCAAGAACAAAAGAAGAGGCTTGCGTTCCTGACAAAATCTTTGTGTAGGGCACAGTGGTTTGGTTTTGTGAAGATAAATAAATAGAAACTGTCAAGTGCCCTGATTTGAGTAGATATTTATGATAACACAGTGTGGTTTTTGTTTCTTCTTCGTGTTTTCCTTGTTTGTTAACTTGTTCTTATTCTTTTCTTTGATCTAGGAATGGGCAGAGTCTCAGAAGCTGCAGAACCCAAGGCTGGGTGTCCCGCGTTGTTACTTTGCGAAATACCGTGCTCAACCCTTTCAAGATGAAGGTCCGAATCTGAGCGATGCGGAATCAGTTTTGGTTCTTGAGGATATGAGACCAATTGGTTTTGGCATGAGAGACTTCAGCTGTGGTTTAACACTTGACGAAACTTTGGCCGCTCTACGGGAAATCGCTACTGTTCATGCCATTTCATGGGCTATGCAAGAAACGACTGGACAACCACTAGATGACAAATGGGACTTTGCTTATCGGCCACGCAAGGCTGCCTCTGCCTATAAGGTACAAATCGAACTAATATTAACTCCGCTCCTGGGTCCTTCTTTCTCTTTGTTTTTTGCTCCCCGAAGAGAAAAATCGCTATTGAGTTTTTCTGAGCTTGGCATATCAGCTCGAGCTCTTTCTCTCTGACAACTTCATCTCCAATTTTATGCTCGTGTATTTTATTACTGTCTTTAAGAAGTTGTGAAATGTGTGTTTTATAGCTTTGCTTATTTGCCAACGGAAGCTATAGCGTCAGCGTCACAAACGAATAATTCTCATTTCGTCTCCAAGAGTAAAATATTAACTCCCATGCTCGTTCTCGTACCTACAAATATATCGATGTTCTATATTTTTATACAGTACTCTTCAAATAGTTGGTGTTCCCTTATTCCCATCTACGTATACGATTTTACCTATCTTTCCAGTGCATGTTAATACCATGGACAATTTTTACGGAGAAAGTAGGAGAAAAAACTTTCTCCAACAAAATGGTATCCAATTTTCACCATATTAGACCAAACTGAAAACAAACCTGCCAATAGAAAGTCTCGTCTCAATTCATTTGAGATGATTTCCCGTGATCGTATAAAATTCCAATAAAATTTTGGTGTAATGTAATAAAATCTTTTCTATGGTTCTACTTCTTGACGCTGTATCTTTTGCGGTTTTGTAAACATTGAGATGGGAAGTTGGAGAAAGTTTCAATCTGGACTACCGTTATAAATAGGCGATCCCAGACATTTGAAAGGCATTGTATTTGTATTGGCATACTATATCAGCCATAACGACAACATTCATGTTCAAATGAAATGCTACGCTATACGGAAACATGATTGGATCAAATTAACGACTGTCAAATCTTGCAAGCTTTCTTTGATACAGTTTTGTACAAAGCTTTACTGAAAAAAATCATTTTTTTCACAAACGAATTACAATAGGATAAATTGAAATATTGCTGCTGCAAGCAAGCTCAGACTTGGAATTGAGAAAAATTGAAAGCTGGCTCTGGTTTGGAAAATGGAGAAAAGAGAGAAAGTAGCGATTGCACTGCAAGTTAAAACTTTTAATACTTTATATAAAGCTGACTACTGCGACTATGACTGTGAGTTGCTTTTGAAGGCAGTAAATCTCATCATTGCTCACATAATAATGTATTGGTCATATCTTTGTGTAATCTGCTAAACTTTTTGAAAGACATGGTACAAATATGTATATAGATCAATAGCTATGGGTACTTTTAAGTAGTATGCTCTTGCTATTAGATCAAAGTACGCCATTTCTTCTGATCTGTACTTAGAGTTTCATTATAACTATTATACATAATACATTTTTGGTGAAAGAAATCGATAGGATTTCTCAAGTTGTAATACATATAGTATATATATAGTATATAGTATACTGTAGGTAGATAATAGATGTTTACAAAGTATTTATGCAGCACGAAGTAATAAAATAGTTAATAAAGTTGGCCGAAGGCTTTAGATACTTCTTAAATACAGGGAAGTTCAGATGAATAGAAATAGAACCTACTTCTAAGGTACAAATCCAAAACTACAACAGTTACAGTGGCAAGCATAGCTCACTCATGCAAAATTCTCTTATTTTGCTTTGCAATGTCCCTCCCACAAAAAAACTCTTGTTTTAAAAATAGCATTTCGAATTTTTGCCAATTTTTTGGAGATATTTTGACACACATTGCAAGATAAAATTTTATTAAATCTCGGTGACGAATAAAAGACAGACTTTCGACACTGTGCTGTGTACCCTGATATTACATATTGTGATTCTTTTATCATTGAAAGAGAGAAAGATACATTACACTGTATTATGTTCAGTCCTGTATAAGAAACCTAATATGTATGATGTTTGCATATAGTTTTACGTTTACTTAAGTATGCATTTATATTCAAAGGTCTGTGTCCTGTGTACTATGTGTATATGCCACTGCTATATATAAGTTGCATAGGGTATTCCCGACTTAGCAAAAGCATTTGATATATTTGAGGAAGATAAAAGCATATTAAGAATGGATCTTTCTTATTTATTGCAGATGATGATAGAACAAGGATTTCCAACTTTGGCTGAATTCTTAGAGAAGCAGCAACCTGACGGGCCGGAATTACTCCTCAAGCTAAAAGCTCTTCATCCGAAGGCAGCGGAACTGCTTTGTGAGCTTCTGGAACCTCCACCTCCTCCTGCGCCCTCATGTGTAACTCATATGGATTTCTGGTGCAATAATCTACTTTTTCGAAAACGTACACCTCCTGATGGCTCTGACAATGGAAATAGTTCGACAGTAGGAGAAAGCGGGGCTAACGATACTGAATGCTTGATTCTGGATTGGCAAATGATGGCAATCAGTAGACCTACTCATGATGTCGCATTACTTTTATTCACTTCCTTAACTCCTGAGACCCGGAGAGCTAATACGGATAGACTACTTAAACATTATTGGGCTGTTTTCCAGGTTTGTCCCTTCCTTTCTGTAAATTCCTTAATACCATCCTTAATACTGCTAATAAAATCGCTAAATCTGTAATGTTTTTTATATTGCAGGAAACGTGCAAAAAACTTGGAACAGAATTACCTTTTGATTTCGGAGTTATTGAAAATGAATTTAAGAAAAGCCAACTTTTGGCATTACTTTTAGTAATAGGATCAATTGATTTGGCTTTGGACGCCTCTGCCACGGAAGAAAGACTAATAGAAGCTTTACGTGACATGGCTCAACAAGAACTGATTTAAACAACAATTCCAGCCGAAATCTAACCATTATTTAGATGTATTTATTATTTGTAACAATTTCTACAGATATTTGAAACATAGAGAAGCATTAGTTGGCCAAGACGAAACAGGAACTAATATAAAAATGTTGCAATCGAACTTTCTCTAGAGAAATGTGTAAAAGTCGTAGCACAAATGTTAACTAACCATAATATACAGTATTTAGCTATTACACTATAATATTTAATTGTGTGTACTAAAGTACTATGCGTACCTTCAATTATATTAAACTTCTCAATTCTGTGCAATGCAAACACAATCAAAAATAGAATATTTGTTATTGTTACGTAATATAGTTATATAAATTAGTACGTACTAATAAGCACCTCAAAAAGGTGCTGTGCATTATACCAAGATGTACACAGATGAATTGTTAACCTAGTTAGCCAAGTGCAAATACTTATTTCAATTTTCAAATAGGACCCATCGCAGCTATTAATTTAAATCAAATATATGCCATGAATGCAAACTGAATGGAAACTATTTATTTGAAAAGCTATTTCTCAACTTGGTTATTTAAGGACCTAAAGCTTTCGCTGTACATATATCAAGTTTTAATATTAATGGAGTAAATTATGATGGTTAACTGCATACACTTAAATATAATGCCTATTCCAAAACCTTGAGATTTATGCTTTTATTGGGCTAACAATGTAAATACTGGTAGATGTAGTAGTAGAACCTTTCCATTGTATCCAGTGGTTTGGATTTGGTAATATTAGATTTTTATGCAATTGTGTGTATGTGTACATAAAAAGAAAACTAATTACTATTACATGTAAGTTCAAACTTAAATTTTCATATCATCAATTCAAATTCATTCGAATTTTTATAATCACCTTACCTAATCATTTTAGCATTAAGTATACGTTTTCGTAGTTAGACGAGTTAATAGAGGAAATATATATATTTCTAGAAATTACACCCACTCCACCATTCAGGACACTGAATATTGAAATTATGTAGTACTAAAATAGTACTAATTGCCATTCAGCATAAAAATGAAATTAAACTGTCAGTTTCGTCTTCTTTTGAGGCATCTGGTAAATGGTCCAACCTGCAAAAGACATGAGTAGAATAAATAGACAGCATAGATATGGATATACTGTACTAAATCCCCGTTATAACTAAAGCGCTTTAGTCGTTCCAATGCCAAAATGAGTGTTAAAATATCCACCTTTTTAATGATTTATGAAACTATGTACTTAGTTATGTATTATTTCTTGCAAAATTAGAATTCTTTAGGATTGGTAAACCGTAGAGGTTATAAAAGGTACCTATATTTACTTTCGTTCTCAATGTCCTTCTGAGCAAGTATAATAAATATAGATACGTAAAGTGTAATAAAGGCTAAAATTAAATAGGATTAACAAGAAGAGTTATGGATTTTGGAGTTGCAAAAAAGTTCGAAGAAGCAAAGTAACTACTGCGGTAGTAGATCTATGCAATGTAACGTGGTCATTTTATGTGATCATGAGTGCTTTCAAATTCAATAATATAACCAGTTTAATTAATTGTAGACAAAATAAGTAAATAAATACGTTCAACATACTGCCAATTTACTATTGCTTTATTCCTTTAATCATAGCGTGTATAACTATAATGCATAATGCATTTTATTTTCATGAAAATAAAAGTCCACCGATCAACAAGAATCAGAAACTGCTCTAGATTGATTGTTTTAATTATTTAGATAATTATTTTATCTTTAGCTAATTAATTTTGTACAATACCTATAATAATTGCATTTTTTAGTATTATTTCTGTAAAATATTCGGTCGGGCGGGTCTTGAGAATTTGCCCAATCGAAATCTCGCCATATATACAAAAATATAGAACATTATTACAGGAATAGGACATTGACAAGGACACAGGGAACGGTTATTTGCATAAGGAGCGGCAAGTTTCAAGTGTATTGGCATCATCACACAAAAGTTTGGAAAGTTCGCGAGTTCAGTAAGTTCGGTTATCCAGTTTGGCCAGTCCCAGTTGTTAGCTATTTTTCAGTTCCGGTTGGGTGTTTAGAATAAAAAAAATTGGGCCATTTTAATACCATGCCGTTTGTTAGTCCACGCCAAAGCGCTACAGTGGAAGTCTTGTACAAAAATAAAGATTTCTCGTACAAGGCCGCGAAAGTGACGGAAGCGACCGCGAACTCATCAACACCTATATCCGGAAGTGCATCCAGATCCAGGTCAACTTCGTCCCGCTTCAACGCAAGACCAAAATCACCATCTTTCGAATTCGAAGCATTGTCACCGATTCCATTGGCAAAATCGGGATTCAACCTTGGTTTCGGCCGATATGGCAATACTAACAATAACAATGCGTTTCTGGGATCAAATAACAAGGTGGTCGCAAAGGAATCTGATGAGTTTCTCAGATTAAATTATAATGATTATGATCCTGTCGATATCCTCCCTCTTCCAAAACATAAACGGGAAAATAATATGCCATTATTTCTGCAAGTCGTCTCAAATGAATTTGATTTCGTCAATAACCTTCAGATTTTGTTAGTGGCATTTGAAACACATTTGGAGCTTTATAGTTTGGATACTTCCCAGAAGGAATCTACTGAAAATGAGGTAACTTAACGTACATAATACCTAGACAAGGTAATTTCAGAAATAACAAACAATGTAACTCTAATCCTACAGGAAGCATTTTCAAGCATTCTAAAGAGTTATTAATTATAGTTGTACTTACACTTTTCAAAATAGGAAGAAGAGGCAGATGCACATTCCCGAAAAAGGAAAACGGATTCCCAGTTTGCTATTAAAAAATTGCAAGAATGTTCAGATATCAGACTCTACGGAGTCCAAATCCAAAGCTGTGCTCTCAGCCACCTTTCATGCGTTTCATCCGTAACGAAAAGAGTGATGTACGCTTTCACAATTTTGGGATCTGAGACAATCTTCCTTGTTAGAGAGGAAAACACCGAATTGACAGAGGATGTTGATATTTGTAACAACCAGGCCTTGGTATAATAATATTTTGATAAGTTCGTTTAATTGTTACTGATCTATAATCATGAAGGTGTTGTCTCGTCTTATCCAGTGGAATTTTGTATTTCAACTTGTAAGTTTAAGTAGATACTAATGCAATAACATTATTTGGCAATGTAGATAACCGAGATTGAGAACAAAAATCGCAGCGCTGTTACCCACTTGGCGTTCAGTTATCAAGGCAATCCCGGAGAAGAGTTTCTAGCGTATTTAGACGACGGTCGTGTTTGTACCGTGGTGGATATCAAAAACGAAGCATCTATCTTAATGCTACCTTTGAAATCGCCTGGTACCTAAACTTACATGACTTTAATGTACTTACGCTTAACGAGATATTCTTACAAGGATTCTAGTATTCACGATTCCTATTTGTTTATGACGTTTCATTTTGTGTGCAAATATATTTTATGTAGTTTATATGAATTGGTAGGAGTTGCAGTGAGCTTTCACCCCTCGGAGAATTATAAACTGTTGGTTGTTGATATGGGCGGACTCATAACCATTTTTAATATCGCCAAACAATGTGCTGTGCAGTCAATCAATTTGTGCACTAGAATTTTGAGTTGTCATTGGTGCCCTTCAAATCCTCTAATGGTTGCTGTCGCCAATGTAGAGAATTGTTTTATTATCGATTTATCAAAACCCCATGCAGCGTAAGTTACCTGCATATTTTTCTAGTTTAATCATTCGCATATATTTATTGCTCTATTCCAGTTATTTAAATAAGGGTGTATAATCTGTAATAATTTTTAATATGCATATTGTGTGTACAATTATATTATACGTTTTACAGTCCTGCGTCAACAAAGAAGCCATTTTCGACCAAAATTATTAAGAAAATTGCGTTTAGTGACGTGGACCCGAGTGTAATGGTGATTTTGGGAGGACCTCAGAGCCAAATCAAAGTATTCAAGAGCAACGGAAATATACATAATTGGGCCAAAGTTGATATAAAAATATCTGCACTTGCTTGGTTGGTGGGCATGCCATATCTTATCGTTCTTAGTGGAGACACATTTAAAATTTTTGATTCTGGTCCTTGAATGATGCTGTAGAAAAGCTACTATTGCGGATAGTTAGTATGATGTTAAACCAGTTAAACTATTACATTGCTGTTATAGTTACTTCAAAATATAATAAATTCCTTTTATACCTATCAAATTCTGTGAGTTAAAATATTGCATTTATATCATTATTATTCTTCTTGAAATGAGAAATTATTTTGAAAATTCCTCGTTCCCATTACTACTACGTGTAGAATGCATAGTCAAATCAGCGACGGAACCCCAAAATACTTATATTGAATACAAAATTAGTATGTATACATTGAGGCTTTAAGTCAATATAACACTGTAATAAGTAGGCGAATCCAGAAAAGCAGGGGATTAGCAAATTCTACTGACAATTTGTTCAATAAAGGTAGCCAACATGTCATTAGATGCAATTGATGTTGATCCATATGATCGTGATCCTGAGGAACGTAGACCCAGAACTTTGTTATGGATGCAGTCCGTTTTGATTAACAACTTGAATGAAGTCGTTCCTAGTGCCGCAGGTTCCACAACACCATCCACCACTGCTATTTATGGAAATGGCAACTCAAATAGCGCAAGATTAATGGTTCTGGAACACGAGCTTCGGACTGGAGAATACTTAGGAGAGGATAGGTTTTTAACCCTAAGTGAGATTGTATCTGCTAGAATTAAATATATGGTAAGTTGAAGTTCTTAATATTTCTAGTGTCGTACTGTTTTTAACAACTCAAACTTTCACCATTCGTTCAAAAGTAGTAAATATTTAGCATTGGATTTTATTTACTTTTTACTATACTTAGGTAGAAGGAGAGGAGGATGATAAGTATCAATTCTGGATTATTAAAATTCCCCAAAGCTCGCAAGACGAAAGGGCCTTAGTTCGTGTTGGAGGTTTGGACAGAAGAGAAATATCGTTTTACACCGAAATTCTTCCAACAATCAAGGTTTTATTTTATTTTTACTAAACATTTAATTTTAATGAAATTAAAGCTAATAGGTACATAAATTCAAAATAGTACTGTCTGATTTGATTACTTCCAGATGTGGATTGACTCTCGGTTCTTGGAAGAAAAACTGGAATTCAATATACCATGTTGCATGTATGGACAATACACTAGAACTTTAGACGAAACTCCAGTTCGAGAAGCTATTGATAATATATTGGATAGCGAATATCTGTTGGCATTAGAAGATTTACGCCCCAAAGATTTTGGAAAGCGGCATTTCTCCGTTGGAATGAGTATTCCTGAAGTAATGGCAGTTATTAAAGAAATAGGGAAACTTCATGCAACAACATGGGCCATGCAAGAAATCACACAGGATACTTTTCACTGGGATACGTTTTATCACTGGAAAAGTTCGTCAGCTCTGTATCATGTAATTTAACATTTTGGATACGTGTATAAATATAATTTACCTTTCGTGGAATATCGCTTAACATTAATTTGTCTAGAATTTTTCAACCTGTACATTGTTTAGCAAATAACTTTCGCCATTGCTTACTTTCACCATACATCTGTCCATAATCATTTAAAAATTAAACATTCCAAGTTAGGCGTGCTTAAACTATTATAAGTTCAACTATACTTTTTTTAACCTGATGTTGTTTATGAATACTTTTGTTAAATTAACTAGATCTTAATTGAACGAGGACTTGCAATCTTGGACGATTTCCTATTGAATCATCCTGATCCAGACGCTTCGGGAATAGCTTCACGATTCCGTACCAAGTATACGAAATCCTATCTCCACACTAAACTAAAATCTCTCATCTCTCCTTCTACCAGTCCATCGCCAACATGTTTAATACACATGGATCTTTGGAGTGAAAATCTACTTTTCCGCATCAAAGACGAAGACAGAGAATGCAAAGACATTGATGAAGCTGATGTTGACGTATACATCATCGATTGGCAAGTTGTAGCACTCGGTAGACCAACCCATGACCTCGCTATCTTATTTCTCACCTCGATGACTCCAGAAAGTCGTAGAAAAAATGAAAAAACATTTCTAAAATATTACTATGAAATTTTTAAGGTAAATAATATTCAACTACCCGTAACAGATTTCCTACACAACTAGTTGCTTCAGTTAAAGATAACTACTTCATTTCAATACAAGATTAATTGAAACAACTCTGATTGCCTGCTGATTACAGAGTACAGCAAAACTTTTCGGATTGGTGCTGCCGTTTGAATTCGAAGTAATCCAAAAGGAATATAAAGATAGCCGCTTGTTGGCAGCATTATTGGCAATTGGCTCTATTCAAATTGCAATGTTGGAAAAAAGCACACGAGAACGACTCTTTGAAGTTCTACGAGACTTAATGAATGACGATCTCATTTGAATGCAAATTGTAATATCGATGTAATCAGCAATAGGTATATAATTTTCCAATTTCCGATACTTATATCATATCTTCAGATATTTGTGACATACACAGTTTATATATTTTATTCAAAAATTCTCTCATTTGTAAAAATCATAGTCCAATACTACGCTATACATTAAGTGGCTTAACACAAATCCAGACTTGTAGGATAGCATGTAATTTCTAACATCAAATAATAAAAATACAATTGTGCGCACTGTATATAATATAGCAGTAATTGCAAATAACATCAGTTTTCACCTAAAACAATTTGGCAATTGAGAACGGGATAACTTGCAAAGTGACATACATGTCTCAGATTGGCAAGCTACTATCTTATTCATTATGCAAGCTTTTCACAACTTTGCCAAAATATATTTTGTTTTAGTCTGTTGAATAGGGTTAGGGATTAGTTGTAGGCAGGGCTTGTACTAGATAGACGATTTAGCATAAGATTTTGCTTAACTAGTTTATGAAATTGTTTCAAGTTGGATTTTCACATACCACACACTATATTGAAACATCCAGGGACTGAATTGATGCAGAATATTAATATTACACATACATAAATCGTATTTAGTACCTATAGTACCTAGCTAAAAAATGTTGTCCACAATGCAATACAATATCGGCTAATTTAAGTTTCTTTATAACGTATAATTTGCCTCGTGTAGACTTTTGACTTCTATTTACCCTCTGATTTCATCAGAAATCCTAATTGCCCCTATGTACTTTATACATGGAAATGTACAAATAAATATTGTTTCACAATCAAAACATGCATTGTCTATGATTAAGGGTAAGACACCTAAGTTTAGCTTCATTGGTCTCAGTTTGTTATTTTGAACGTTAGAAAAGTGGAGATGTAAGAATAACAAGGCAATAACCACCCGCTAACACCCATCATTCTCATTTCGCAAAATATAATACCTGCCATGTGTAAGCATAATATGGGATGGGATGACAACGACAATATGTACCTAACCCCAAAGTAGTTCGAGCAAGGAAACGGGAGTCCCTGTAAAGGCAGAAAATATTGAATACCTATTTGATTTTGCATTCCATATATATTTTAGTTGCGTTCCTGGAGTTGGTGGCTGAGCTTCTTTTAACTTAACGCTTAAAGATTTGCGAAATATAAATATAAGATTGAATTAAGTGAGGCATTCAGCTTTCCAAGCTCACGTAGTGAGTACAACCACGCCTGGATTTCTTTATAAAAAGTGGAGCTGAGCATACATACAAAATACATGCACAGTTTCCCTCAATACTTAAGTTGGTAACACATTATTATCTCTCTGAACTCCGGACTACAGTTTACAAACATTGAATTTTTGATTAGAACAATACTTAATCATGCAAAAGTCAGATTCGTGTTCTGTGGGAGACAGTATTTCAAGACTGTGCAAGTTACTAATCGCGACAATGCTGCTAACCGGTGCTTTAATGACCATCCGATACATGCTACCAACAAGGATGGAACATCATGGTGGAATTGCAGAACAAACTTGTGGTAAGAATACGCTTTTTCAGTCTAGTGAATAAATAAGTAACATTTCTCATATGCATACAATATGGACAGGTGACAGGAGTATTATGTAGGATGTAGGTAGACGAGGATAACAATTCAGAAATAAATTATAATTTTAATTACGTATCTAGTTTCTCAAATACAAATAGGAATTACTGCAAGTTAGGCTTTGCTAGATAAGATACCAATCCCAATGCATACTAATATGGAATTTGTATCGCGTTGTGAGCATTACGTTTTTATAATTCAGTTAGTTGGCGAGATGCATTTATTAATCTTCGTTGGCTTACATATTTACGGGAACAGTCATTTATATATTTGATATTTGCTAATATGGTATACAGATAGGTAGGTATACAATATAGCAATATGTACTATAGCTTTAGTATAATGATAGCAATTCTCTAGTCTAGACTAGGAAGTACTATAAACGCATACGATCAAAGTCGAAAGTGCAGAATCTGATTATGGCCATTTATCTCTATTCGGTGGTAGACTGTTGGGTACTTTTCTCTTCCAATATGATGAAGTGTACAAATCAGTCAGACGCAGATTCTGCCACTATACGTAAGTACATCAATATCATTCAGGAATAAATGTGGTAGTGTTAAAATGTACTTAAACTTAAGCAAATGATATAAATGAATTCTGCCTACGTATTGAGAAACTTTAGCAATACATATTGCATACATACTGATACATACATAGTACATAAATTGCATTGACAGTGAAGGAACTTTTGGTACGTACATAGGTATGTAACATTATAATGAATAGTAGCTTTACCCTTGCTTCATAAAAATGGTATGTTATGGAGCCAAGCAGTGCAACGAGTTGAAAGGATGTTTGTCAGACAGAAATATGAAACTCTTTTTTATGATCCGTTCTTAGTTAGTGACGCGACTCATATACCTAGTCGATTAAAATAATATGTACTAGTTCTGAATAGTCACAAATGAATGAATCAGCAAATTGCAATGCATACATAAATCATGCCTTTCTTTGTCCTTTGAAATGTATAGGTAATCAGACGACCAGCCCTGCCAACACCAACCCATTGGACGAATTTATTCAAACACGGAAAGATTCCAGGGAAATCATCGAGACGCAAAATGTCTGCTTAGGAAAGCATGTTCGTGAACGTGTTCTTCAAACAACACAGGTGGATGTCACATCCAGAGCAGAGGATCCGTCCTTCAGATTGCCATACCCCTTCACTCCTGAAGGGGTTATGGCAGTCATCCAGGAAATAAACTTCGGAGTTGACAATAGTTCCCAATGTGTTGACTTTGTCCAGGTACATTGTATTTACTTACTTAACTTACTTATAGAATAGGTCAGCGGGTAAATGTGTGGAAAACTACCTTGTGTTTTACTTGAATGTACCCATGTACCTAAATAATGAGGCTCATTGCTTGATATTTCTAGTTCTCGAAGCCTGACGGGACAAATAAATCCCCAACGACTTGCGGATATTATGTTCAGTCAACTCCACCAATAGTCAACAATGTATTTGGCCCCATGTCCTACATTTCGGACGACCTGTCTATCCGGGTCAAACATTCTCTCTATGTCGAGGGGACATACAATGCGAAACATTTGGAGAAGTCTCTCAAAGTGAAATTTACAAATTATTACGGTACATATTTATGCATCTTTTATTCTTTACAATTATGATAAACTAGAAGATTCTCTTGGTATTTTTTTGCATTTTTTACTATTTATAATTATAGCTTGCCCTGATACTACTGATGCATCTGATTTACTGGAGAAAAGTATTTTAAAACGTTGCAATCCCACGATAGCACTGTCGTGCATCCCCGCTGAGTTATTTTGCGATGGGATTAACCACTGTGCTGACTTCGGTGAAGGTATAGGTTTCGACGAGAAAAATTGCGACCCTGAAGACATGACAATCAATTCCCTTGATTTGAGTAGCCAATTTAATCTGAAAACGGAGAAGCCCGTTAATGTCCAAAAGGACAGCAAATTGGATCTTGCAATTGCTATGCTTTTCGTCATCCTTCCTACTCTGATAATAGTCGGGTGCATGCTAGTTTATTTTCTTCTTTTAAAACACAAGAACCGTGAACTAAACGATGCGTTTTACAAGAGAGCCCTTAGTTTCCTCTCCAATTGGACCTTATCAGTTCAAGAACATGGGTATCACTAAATAACTTTATTATTATCTTGTGTTACAATTTTCATTTATACAAATTATATCAAAGATACCCGGGTATGTTTTGTTACTTAACTATGTATAGTAATACATATATTGGTATTATACTAATATGTTTTTGTTGTACGCGTATATAATTACAGGAAGATCATCGCCCGTCGAAATGACAACTCCGTGGTTATTGACAAGCATGGTCAAGTTATTGCTGTGGATCCCATTGGTGTGAGTGTCGTCCCACACGACTTGGCCCAAATTCTTTTGGCGATTCAAGCCGATGAAGAGGCTAAGGAGTCTTCAGATTCAGATATTCCAGAGTGGAAATATTAAATCTTCTCAGAATTGATTGCAAATTGCATTTGAGTGTATATTAATTGTATTTACATGTAATGCATCTATTTGCTTACTACTTACAGAATAAATAGTACATTATTGTATTATCTGATAATATTTTGCTGACGAATTATGAAAATTTATTTCCCATGCCTAAATAAGTATTTCAAATAATTTAATCTGCCTTGCATTACGAGTAGATATGTAGGAAAAATATTGATGTTCATTGTTTAAGTAGTAGATAGCAAAAGCAAAATAATAAAATACGTCTGTTACTTTATCAATTGACCAAATGGGACTCGATCGAAAGTGGTCAAAAATGAGTTGGCAGCATAGGGAAATGGAAGTCCAAAATGTATGGAAAAACTCCTTAGTTACCAAAAGTCGAACTGTCCATAGGTAAGTTGAATAGTAAGTTTTCCAGTATTTTATCGTATTGTTTACGACACAAGGCTTGGCCGTATATTTGTGCCAATAAGACGAATGTATAATAGTACACTACGCTACATAAGTAGAATATACTTACCTCATTTTATGTACAGTTCGCATCGCCAATATGTCTCAGTGTAACAAAAATTGCAAATTGTCAGACAAGAATCCAAAGAAAGCTAACACAGATGATAGTTTTGACAAAGAAGACGTGGCGGAATGGCTGGAAGAACTGGTGAAAAATTATTGGGCTGTGAAGCAAAAACGAGAAACTTCAAAATCATTAAGTGTTACGCCTGCTGAAGTGACAAAATTTCCTATTAAGCTTAAAAAGGCTATATTTCATAGTGGGACGAAGGAAACAGAATGTGTCCATCCAGAAATGGCTCCAACAGAAAATGTTAATGTCCAGCTCACATATAGTGTATGTTCTTGTAGAAAACAGTATTTATTTGCATACTAAACAATGGGTTATATCTTTTCAATGCTCTGCATAAATAATAATTCAATGAACACAAAGTAACGTTTTTCATCAATACATCTTGTAATTCCTCATTGGAATAAATATTTTGTATTTTACTACAGTTGGGACAGGAAAAATTGGACAGAACTCAAAACCTAGTTAGTAAAATATTTACTATACCAATTGTTCTTCACGATGGGCAGATTGATAACAGAGCCGCTGTTAGGAAACGAGAAGTAGAATTTCATACACAGGTTATTCCCGATCTTGAGGTATA
>JAQFYC010002851.1:0-23280 GCA_034694165.1 Tomocerus mixtus | reverse complement strand
TTTACTTCGTAAACTGGAAGGTAAAAAAATTAAGCTATTGTGCATTTAAGTCAAAAAAAGTGTGTCTGAGTTATTAGTATAATGTTTGTAATTACGATTGAAAGATTTTAAAATTTTTAGCCAAGGCAAGGGCCCCTGTGGGCCCTTCGGGCCCACGGGCCCTGGGGCATTGCCCCGCCTGCCCCCCCGGTAGTTTCGCCACTGGATCTCATCGAATTTCATTTCGCCACCACTTACACTTGTGAATAAAACTTACATGACGACATAGTCAGTCCTATACACTTGCTTCGTTGGGCACATTATTGTCTTCCTCACTTTCCTCGTCTCTCTGTCCTCTTCCACTACTCACTCCACTCACTTTCTCTCTCTGTCTCTCTCTACACCCAAACAGTAAATTCACATTACGTAAGGTAGACTCCATAATATTCTATATAATATGTGCCTATTTGGAATTTTTTTTATCCAGCGCTACAACTTTGTGATGAAATATATCTATTAGTCCAGACATGTACTTAAGTATCGAAACATTTCCTATACAACATCATATGTATTGTCATTCGTTCATTTGTTTCGCTATAAGTGAAATCAAATAGAAGCGAGACTTATCATTCCGGCTATCAAATCGAAGCAAAATTTTCTATACTAATTTCAATACTAACCAATGTAATCGGTCAATTTGGTAATATCTTTCGCAGCATTTTACACACGGATCAGTTCACAGATCGGTTCACGGATTTATTAGTAATTCATCAATTTATAAGCAAAGTTATAGGTGCCAGTGAGTTTTAAAAAAAGAATTGATATAAATATAAATCGAATGTATAAGACAGCCTCGATCCCATCCTTAGCCATCATAGAAAAAATGAGTTCAAACAATAAATAATATTATTACTTCCACGTAATATGTATATATACGAGCTAGGAACACTTAGGACCAGCTGAATACAATATATAGCATCTCTACAGTTGATATTCTCAGTAATATATTATATTATTGTAGTTCTTTTTTCTTTTTTTCTGTATATTCTTTCGTCAAAACTATTCCTCTGATTTGAAGGAGTCCCGTATATATTATCAAAGAATGCTATGATATTGTGTGGTTTGAGATGTGTCGTCAGTCTTGGCGGATTGACAGTCTCGAGGAAAACTATTGAGTTAGAGATAATATTTTATCTCTGTTAAGAATGTCACTCCGCTTCGTCGTATATTATCTATCATAGAATGATGGGTGCCTCAAGAGTAGAATCCTGTCAGTTAACATTGTTACGGTCAAATCAATGTACATATATACATAGTTATATATTTTGTCTATATTCGACTTTCTTCGAAAATTGGAACGTACCGTTAGAATACAATAGCGTAGATATTCCTGCTTAGTGGATGGTTTATGGTGCATACTATTTAAAATTATGAGATTTAGTTGAAATGGAAGGCTCTGATCAAAATTGAAGACTTGGATGTCATAAACTTTAGCTACACTTTAAATGGATCAAACGTCCATAATATAGCTAGAGTGTGGACCACTTTCTTGAAAGTATAATAATTATACAGAATGACAGTGAGATATTTACAATGCGTAGGTGTACCAAAGTATAATGATAATGCTGTAATATTTTTGTATAATATATCTTAAGGTGAAATGTGTACCCATACACTTTTACATACTAAAAGTAGGATACCAGACCAGAGTACATATATAGTAAAAGTGTGCGTGTGTGTGATGTTTGCATTTTGACTTGAGTCGACGGATGCCGCTCCATCATGATGGTGAATGGGTGTATTAGGAAAGAAAGAGAGTTTGTTTGGCTCTCTGCCTTCTAGGGAAATGATAGGATATGATAGTGCAATCCAAATGATACTCTCCAACTCATAGTCCTCTTTCCCAGGATAAAAAGCCAAATTATATAATTCCATTTTCCATTTCAAAGATGTGATTTGTTGCCGACATAAAAGTCGCCTTACATCCTATTTCTTTGCGGATTGCTTAAACTTTCTCCATTCTTGGGACCTTCTCAGTCCATCATTTTAGTGGATCTCCCATCGCCTTCCTTATCAAAGCCCCTTCTACATGGTCTTTGTCTTCCATGCCATGCCACTTCCAATCTTCCACATAACATACTTATTTCCTTCTTTTCCATCTAGTCAGGCGCTTCGATTGCCATGCCACTAAATTGAAACTTTTCTCATGGGCCACGCTATGTTTCTGTCACAATCGGTCGCTTTTTTCCATCTTCACGGCTGAACCCCGCCAGCCCGAGCCAAGTGAACTGACATGAACGCAAAGGCAATTCAATATCAAATGTGTGTTCCTCCATATATGTACTGTACAGATATATGTAATATAATAGAATAAATGTAGTTCGCTCCTCATACCTACTATTTAGTAATAGCAACCTATCATATCATATTATTTTTATTACATATACGTACCTACCTTAATAGCCATATAGCTAACTGCCTAACATAAACTTCAACTTCAACATTCAATATAAAATGTAGTACTTACTATTATTCTATACTAAAAATTCAACATGAACATTGAATAGAGTGCGGCGTGGGCAATTCAACAGCCAAGTCAAACCAAACCATTAAAAACTGAAAACAATCTCCCTTTTTTCTATCTATTATTGCTTCACATCTTTTACAGGAACTCTACTTACTTTCCAGTACACATTCTATTTTATGTTTAAGTACACAGAGATAATATTATTATATGCTGAAAAAAGTCTCATATGTACATACGTGTGAGAATGCCCATAGTCCAAAGCTCCAAATCGCACATGTAGTCATGCAGGTGGATATGGTGCACTCATTTGCTAACTTTCAATCGAAAATTGTCAAAGAAAGTGGAGAAAGGCTAAGACTACTGAACAAGACAGACTTCGTTTATTCTCCATAATGCATAGTGAAGTGAGTAGGGCCAAGGAACAAGGAAGTCTTCGAGTTGGCATGTTCCACATACCCGCACCCGCCTGGCATGGCATTCTGGCATGGCATGGCATCACTCGTTCAAATACTAAATGTTCCGTCGATCGAGCCCCTTATACATACAGAGAGCTTGTTAAAAGTTAGTGAGTGAGTGTGCAGAACTGTGCAGGCATACCTTAATACCTTATATAGATACTTACTAGTAGTTAGTTACTTAGCTAGTAAGAAAAGAGTTTTTTATATTGTGTGGCCCGGCCAAATAGTTTGTACGATAGCGATAGGTACTTATGTAATCGTAATAGATAGGATATAGAGAATCTAATGTTCATATCTATGTTATATATAGTTTAGATAAGTGAATGAATGTTTTGATAGGGAAATGGTTCCCAAAGAGAGAGAACTGGGAGTTGAGTTGAATGTTGAATGCAGAAGTTCATGGGAAGGAATTGAGCTTGAATTCGATTGCTCGAGTTGAGTTGAACTGAAAGAGTGGATGGGATAATACTTATGAGTCGTGGATTCTTATTGCCAATATATATAGAGAGAGACAAGGCATTTAGGATTTGGGAAGCGGAGTTAGTAAGCAGTAGGGCAGGCACATAAGTTCTTTGATTTTTACGAGGAGCGCTTTCTGATGACAACACATGGAAAAGAAAGAGTCATATTTCGAACCAAGAAACTTTTCCTATAATTTTTTCTAATTTGGCCCCATTTGAAAACTAATTTTTACCGTTTGGAATCTCATCCATAATGTGACATATTGGATCTCATTTTTTCATTTGCACACTCGAGTATTGTTCTTATACTCTAGTCGACTCGTATTAAAATGAAATGAAAAATGAGCTCCCCTTCCACTTTTTTCCGTCTTTCATTCTCATCCACACTCTAAAGCCCATCAAAGCACGGGCTCCATTTCTTTTAAAATTAAATCTCACTGCTACATTTTTATTAATAATTGAAACAACGCCGGATAAATTACTTTTTAGACATTTTTCACAAAAAGCATTGACTATGCAGATTTTTTATTCAATTCACTTGACACATTACATAGGATAGGTAGCTATAGCTATGTACAGCTACTAGAGAGCAGTTTGCACTATATATTCTCGTCACAGAGTTATTTATACACAGGGACCATATGGAGACATTAGATAGCTACTTTATAATATTTTAATATCTAATCCACCGTATATTATACTACACAAACACAACTTCATGGCCTCTTACGCCCTATTGTGCACTATTTCCACTTGGATAATTTATGCAAAAAAAGCTGCAGTGAATTGATTAAATTGATATGACTTTGCATTGTTTGTCACACAGTGGCATAAAAAACAGCCAGCACCCTTAATTAAAAAATGCAGTTGTGTATGTAAATAATTTATTTGCTTTATTGCATAGCTAAAGAGTTTTTCTGTACAATGTAGGTTTATTTTATTGAATTGCAACTTTTCTAATGTTCATTATACTTATGGAAATGAGAGGGTCTGCATGTTGTTAGTGGTGGTTAAGAAATATAAACATCAAAGTTGCTGAGTTTCAATTACGGCAAACACTGTGTGTTCTACTTTTATTGTGCTTATTTCACTGCCCTTAAGACGGGCATTAAAATTCATCTCAACATGCATTGTTTTGTAGCATAGCATTGCTATGCGCTTCCTAAGGGGCTCAATGCAAATAATGCACCACACGCCGAGAAGACAAACTAATATATCTAACAGCGTATAATATTGCAGTCAAATTAAATTGAGACGAAAATAAGATGCTGTCATTTTGCAGCCTTAACTACAAACGTGCACAAGATAATATACATATACAAGCCTTATGCACACAGGAAAGAATAAAGAAAGGCTTAAAATTCTTTCCACGGTTTATATCATATGCGTTATATAAGTTGCAATTTATATAAAAATGGAATTCGCAGTGAAAGTAGCCGTGGAGCGCTAGAAATTAATGCAATTCAGTTTTTAATGGAACTCTTTCTACGTAGTGATGCTGAAAATGATGGAAGGCATTAATTCCACACTTAAAAAGTGTCCTCGACTTGTTTCTATGGGGGAGTGGTTGTTTGGACTTATGTATTTTTGAAATATAATCAAGATATTTTGGGTTGTATATCACACGGCACCATGGTTTCGGATGGAATAGTCCCACCTGGGAACCCAACTTTCCCGTCCGGGATGGTTCATGCAAAAAGTGGGAAAGTTGGGGAAAGTGGGAATGTCATGGAAAGTTATAATACATGTAATGTTAATCATAACCTTCCCAATTCCAATGGGAACTTTCCCGAGAAGTGGAAAATGCCGATACAATAGACACATCATTTAATGGTTAATATCAAAGACACAATTTTTGTATGAAATAGAGAATGAATTGTCATCATTAAACACAGGGTAAAAATGCCTATCTGTAGATCACAGCGTCATTGTCCGATTTACCCCAGGATGCCGAGAAGTGCTTTTGAACAGGAGAGGCCATTTTATCACGGTATTTTTAAATTCGGGTTTCTATGATTATAGGTTTAAGATAATTGTAATAGAGTTGCGAGATCAAAATTTTGAATATGTAACACATGTAAAAGAGAAATAGAACCACTCTTTTGCTATGCCAAGTATGCAATTGTGAAATTATAGGATTACCTAACTCACTGCACTAGAAGTTACCCAATTATAAATAGCAAAGCTAATTTATATATAAGCAAAATATGAATTTACTTAGGATTTACAGTCCTAATTTCAAACGTTTTCACAACACAAGCATTGCTCCGAATTCCCTTCAGTGGTTAAGAAAAAGTGGCACTTTTAGGTAACCAGTTTGTTATCTCCCTTTTAAAAACTAAAGATGGCTGTCTTCTCTCTTTCTCCTTATTGTCTCCGACTCTTCTCTATCCCTCACTCAATTTCCATCGAGAAAAACTCTGCAAAGAAACTTGAATGTGAGATATAGAAGAATGATAGTAAAGTCAATTTAGACTTTTTGCAGAAGTGCTATGTTACTTAGTACATTAGTTAGTGGTTGGCTCCCTGGGGTAATCTACCCAATTACTTACCTCTTCTTCTCTTACATTTAAAATCTTTTTACCAGTACACACAACACAACTGTTGTTTTCTCTCTGCAATACATGACTCGGTCGTTTTCCTTAAGTCGACAAAATAAAGTATACCAAACTAGCCTAATTTATAAGAATTAAGTCCACAGGCAATTCACAATTCACATACTTCCCTTTATAAGCTTTAGTTTTAATTAGGTAGTACATATAAACTACATGCGCTAATACTAATTACGTAATATCAATTTCAAATAAAAGGATGGAGAATATTTTAGGATATTTTTAGCTATTTGGAAAATGAAATATGTAGCAAAGAGTATTTCAGGTAATTACCAGACCACTTTCCAACGTCGCAACTAATTTGCATATTATGAGAAACAATTAGTGTCCTTTCGACCGATCCTAGGTTGTTTTTCTTCCGACTAATAACATTTAATGCATACTAAACGGTCTTCATTAGGTATAATAACCTTATTTGTTACAACTTTTCAGAAGCTGCGAACAAATTGGTTTTTCAATATTTCGAGAATTAATTATCCCACAAATAACACCTTAATTCAAGAGTTTGCTAAGCATTTTCATTTCAAAGTAATTTGTTCTTCTCATCGTCTGTAGATATTGTTAATAAGGTATATTTGCTAACCGGGTATGCTGTATATGAACTGCTGCTGGCTAATTAAAAGACTCGGAGTTTCTGTAAATTCAATTATCACTGTAAGATTTCTAGTCAATTTAAAATTTCGGATATGTACCACTACTACCATCCAACGCTTCTCATTTGGAATTGGTATTGGGGAATATGCAAGTATAGCTGGAACATTTTTAATGCAAAATACGACTTTAAAATATGATACTGTAACTTGTACAAACTCCTTGGTGTGTAATACGTAGAGCGTATCCTACATTATTATTTGCTCAGACCGTTAAGGCTCCAATAGTTGCCTGATTTTTTTTAAATTTCTTTTGTTCTGACTCCATGTAGAAAATGCCTTTAGTTATTTGCATTTCACATCTTTCATCATAATATTTTACACATTAATTATACTCTCTGTATCGTAACTTGCCGTTTGCACAATCATTTACTTAATCCTTATCATTTCATACTTACTACGTTTGATAATTTCTAATGCTTATGTTTGATAGAAAGCTTGATGTTTAGTAAATATCATATGGTTTATCAGGGTATTTACGGTAAGTTTAGGAAAGAAAGAAATGAAGGAGGTTAAAGGAGATTAGTTTTGCTATTGAGTTTGAGCTGGATATTAGCAAGTAAATGGTGGCTAGTTTGTATTTAGAGTAAGTAGAGGAAAAGAGTGAAGAGAAACTCAGCATGTGCAGAAAACTACTTCATAATTAGTTGGAGTCGTCGGCTAGGAGACATACGCTGCCTCGGAATTAAATCCCCTTTTAATGGAAGTTTACATGAAGAATTTTTTTAATATTCCAGCTCTTGGAGACCATTAACGCCGCTTTGCTCGACATTCGAAGGAGTACTCCTCTGCATTTACTGCGCCAGAAAAAAATCCACCAACTACTATTTGCGATCAACGGCCGTCAGCGGGAGTAGCAATTAGAAAAAACTAGAGAGAGGCTTTTCTTAATTTATGCTTCTAATTTTAATGATGAGAGGGACTTTATGACACTCTCAGTCTCAACCTCACCTTGGCCACACATCGTAAATTTTCAATGCATTCTTCGGTTTTCTACTATTGTTCATTCTTCCATCTCTTACCAAACGGAGCGCTACACATACCTGTTTTAAAACTAATTTTAGATACCTTGGATTTCCTTCTTTTAAGGGTAGGATTATGTCGTTCAAAATGGGTACACTATGGTTATATATTGTAAGTACGATAAAATGGAATATATTTACAATATTACTCATTCCTAGCCTTTGCAATCAAAAAACAAATTATAACTAAGTCAAAAATATTTGTATTTTATTCTAAAATGGATGCTAAAACAAGTATCTAGAAAATGCCAAACAATATTATTATATTGTAAACCTTGATATTTCACCATATTCAGATTTTCTTTGATTAAAACAACAGTAAAGAGTAAAACATTTTATGGAAAATATGTATAGCGTGGCACCTATTTCCTTTAGCAACATATTGTTAACATTTTCCTTATTCTTACATCTACTTACGTACAATCAGATAAAGTTCATTTTCCTTTCTCGTTTATTTGTACAGAGTAGGATGAAGCATAACCATAGGTACTGCATACAATACTTATAGAGAAGAAAATGAAACATTAGGTATATATTAGCTTTCTTTTCTTACTTTAGTTACAGTATAAACTGATATGACAGTATTAGTAAAGTGCAGTATTTACGCCCAAATAGTTTCCTCACGGTTTGGTTGACTAACTTAACGTTAAGTAACTAGTATACTACTTACTACAAAACTACATCCCCTGGCATGTCTTGCACAGAAAGAGAGTACGTTAGGTCTCTATGTGGGCTCTGAATGTTTCTTAGGAACTCTGTTACGATCCGAATGTCTGAACAACTTTCTCTCCTCATCTACTACTTTCTACTATATTAGCATTATAGCCCAAAAACTTTAGCTCTCCCGTTCCTGCTCTCCTAGCAACTAAACCAACCACTAGCATGCACCACACCACAAGAAAGGAACAGGAACAACCATAACTTAAATAGGTACATATGCCACACTAGAACGTGCATTATGTGACTACACTGTAGTAACCTTAATGCACAATCCAATTCTAAATGTGACAGAACTTTCACTTCTTAGCAGTTAATTGCAATGGAAATTAACTACAGAACTAGTACCCCAATACGCAGTATTTTCTTCTACAGTCAGCAACGAGGCACATTTTATCCCAAAATCATGCCCAGTATTAGTTCTAATATTAGGCATTTGCTTCTTATTTTATAATTACGATTTTCATTAAGTTCTTTAGTTTAATTTTAATATGTGACAAAAGCTCCATACTATCTATGTACACAATAGGCTTGCAATAGGGCAAAAATGCCTAAAACTAAATAAGAATAGCAACATTTACCGTCTAATGTATCTCACTACATCGAAAAAGCGATACAATACAATTAAACTAACAAAAAATGTCCTAAATATGACATTTTGGATGTTCTTCTGATGTCATCAATGTAGCTTGCGGGAGAATATCAAATATATATGCATAAGCTCAATTACTTTCTTACAACTATTCTGAATAATACTTAAAGTTAATGTACACGTGGTTCACTGTAAATTGACAGATTAAATTAAAAAGAACTACATAAAAATGGCATCCTTACTTAAAGATACTGTTTCTAAAAATTGCAATTGCAATATTCATGAAATGCATATGTTTATATTACATTTGTTACAATAAATAAGCGGTAAACTATTCATCGTAGGAAAAGTTACTTCCTTGTCAATTATTTATATTCTACTGTAAGCTAAAAATGTTATATATCTGTATACATACAGTATACGGTAAATTTTTAAGAGTTCCAACCTCTAGTTGGTAGTATATATGTACACATGGTATATAATATTCATGGAATGATTATACATGTGAGTATATAGTATGTACGGCTATCATTATTGTGAATTGGGTGGAAACAGAAAGAGTTGAAAAATTTGGCATTTCTTCTCTCTCACACTTGACGTTAGATACAATGAAGAGTTGATTTGATGGGTGACGATTTCGAAACGGGATTTGCGAGGACTATCTATCTGTGTATAGGTACTTACTTAGATTCGTACATTATATGGTCTAATGTAGTGTTTGTGGTGGTGAGAGTGGCTTGGATGGTAAATGGTATGGCGATGTGATGCGATGTGATGGGAATGACTCTGACTGAATCTTTCTCCTTCCAAATCCTCTCCAATGCTATAATATTATAAGTATGCACGAAGGAAATGGATTGAGGAGACTATTATTATAATATATACGACAAGAGAGTGGAGAGAAAAGGAAGATTGGAGAGTGAAAGAGATAGAAAGTCAGTTTTCTTTTGCTAACATCAAATTGAACATAGTAAGTAGTTCTTCTAGTGGATCTTTCCTTAGTTTCGCATAGCAAAAGATGTAGAGACGTTCAATGTTTCACCAGTTCCCTCCGTTCTTTAAGGGAATATCATGGCAGTAGACAGAGACACAATGAAAGTTATAGGAGACTTATCATGATTTGGAGCTTCAGATGTGATGTGAGTGTGAGTGCTATTCTATACTAATATCTTTACTGTTCTAGATACAGATATAACACACTTATCCCTATTATACATAAGTATCCTTTTTACACTATATATTTTATATAATACAAATTTATAGATAGTATTATTATTATCATGTAGGTTATACACATAGAGTTAAGACGGTTAATATGCGATGAGCATCGTCTCATCCTCATCTTTAGAAAGTGCTGTCTCGTCTGACTAATGCGGTTTCTACTACCACGTAAAAACCTAGACTATAATATTTGTGTAATACCTGGACGATCTACATATTTATTATGTACTATACGTAGGAACCTTAGAGCGTCGTAAGCCATAAACAAATTCTATAAATATTTTTGCAACTATTTGCTAACAAATTTACCAAAGAAATCCAAAACTATCAATATTATTTGCTAATTTGGCAAGACTATTGGGATGCTTAATTTTGAAAATATTGAACTTGGAATTAACTTATCGAAAGAGTAGTAAAAATTTTTGCAGTAAAGGGTTTCGAAGGCTCCAAGTGGGTGACACTATTTTGTCTGAAATGGGATCACAGATCTATTCTTTGGTAGATCAAGATCAGTTCATCTCCGTTGAGTTGAATCTTATTACATTAGAGTTTCTGTAGATAGTCAACTTAAGTAGGCATCTGTCGGGGCAAGGATGTAAGAAATATTGTAATGTGGTGCGTAGTTCTATGAATACCTACCTATACATACTAATGGAAATACTTAGCAAGTCAATATGTACTATATAAGGCATACTACAGATAGATATATCTAAGGTATGATGTGATATTGTAAAAGGAGGGATGGAGTTGGAATGATGAGATGAGTGTTTATAGATATTATTATGACGCTGGATGAAAGATAGTGGGAATTTGGTAGCCAAAGAAGGCACTCACTCACTTTAGTGTTAAATAATCTTACATAGGTAGGTACTCTAGGTACATACATGTATATTACCTATGCTGATGGGAATGAAGTTGAGATGGAGAGTGAGGTGCACTGGAAATGCATCTAAGTCATAAAAGTAAAAAGGAACCTGTGAGTGATAGTGAGTGAGTGAGTGGAGTATTGTGTTGATGAACTTTTGAAAATGTTGAAAGGAGTAAAGTGAAATAAAGGAGTGTATGAGATGAGAAATGGAGGTTGGTGACTGAGATTCCTCCACACTCTCCACTCATCATCCACTCATTTGTTATTTGTTATGGGCTGTGCTGGTGGGCTCGGCTGGGAAATAGTGCTTTTATTCAGCTTTCAATCCAATCAGCACTGAGACAGAGTACAGGGACGACAGCTCCAAAGTCCTGTCAAGATGAGGCCATAGGTTCCATTAAAGAGGGCCGGGGACTCCTCGTGTTGCCCAAGATTGCGTGAAAATGTGCTCTTTATATGCACTTGAGGAGATGGGCGAGGTTGTATTCTTGTGGTCACAGTTGTTGAATAATACCGATTTTATAGTTGCAAATTCAAGTCAGGATCACATACAAAACTAACCAAATGGGGCAAGCCATTGATCATGTAAGCTTTTGAGGACCATCCGTGTTTCCGAATCAGATCAGCCTCATATCCCTAAGGACATTTGCCTCACACTCCAACCATTTCAACATTTCCAAACTGTCTTCTCGTCACCCACAAAAATCGACCTCATCCTCAGCCACCCCCGCCAAAGCCAAAGCCAACCCAACAATCTCAACTCTTTTCCTTCTCTTATCCTGAATTCTTACAGACTCACTCACCGCATTTACATCACGTGCTTCCTAAATATATAATACATACAATCTACTTGGTATTTTATTTTACCTCCATCTCTAAAAATATATACCTATACTAAATAATACTCACTAGCCTCCACTTATTTTCATCGCAACCAATATCTACCTATTTACTTACATATCCACACTTCCCTTCTATCTCTCTATCCATCTAAATAACTATCCACATCTGTTATACAAGTAAACATAGTATACAAAATACCTTCACATAAGTACGACACATTCATATTAGCTCTTCTCATATCATATCTATGGCTCTTCGTCTGGCTCCGCACATTTATATGAAGCTATTAGTTTCAGTTACTCTCATTCTCCTTTCCCAAAAACATTATCTGTCAGGATCCGCTTATAATACCTACTAGTAGTGGACTTGTTTCTTTTTCCACCGTATTTTCCAGGATACTGACCAAAACTCAGAGCAGCATTTGTGCATAAAAGAGTAAAATAAAATAATCAATAGAAATGTACTTGGAAAAAATATTTGCAATGTTAAAATCGGCAAATGTATTAGTCAGTTTGGCTCCCAAACATTGATCATTCAATAATTCTTCTTAAATGCACACCTGCTTTTAACGCGTGATTAAATATGTGTAATTATTTATGGTTCACCTTTACATCATTTTTTTGCCACATTCCAAAGTCAAAGTGTCAAACCAGGAATAACATTTTCCATAAATTTTTCATATTTATGGAATTGTGGGATGCCATAAAAAAGTAATGTTTTTTTTTTCATAAGATAATTTTATAACGTGTAGGTCTGTGTATTTGGACTTTATATTATAATAAGTCTATACACTTAAGAACAGGACTGTTGAAGTAGTTTTCACTGTTTAATAATACATAACGGCAACCCCATGTTGTTTGCCAAAATTTTCACCAAGTCAACGTGTAAGACAATTACTATGACTATAATATCTAGTAAACATCATTTAAACTCATGCATGTGTATTCAAGAGCTGCTTAATCGCCACGGGTACATTTTTATTTGTAATTCTTGGGAAGATTCCCATGTTATAAGACTACAACATAAATAAAGTGACTAACGAGAGAAATACGGTGTCTACCCTGAACCCTTTTCTTTTGGTAAAACAATGCTAGTATACGTCACGACAAATTCAATTTTGGTTTACAAACAAACTATCTGCCATATATATGAAATATATTGAGTTGTTACGTACACTACTGGGTCTGCATTAAAAATTGGTGTATTCTAAAAGCAAATCTGCCAATCTACATACCATGATATATCACATAGACCGCCATTAGCAAATGAGCTTGCAGATATTTATTCCAAGAATAAAATTTATGATCGAGAAATGTGACTACTATTTGTAATAGTAGTACATTCTTAATTTATATCCTAATTTTTCCTGTGCATTTAATGAAAGTATTTTTTTAAATATAAGTAGTTGTAGGATAATTAAATTAAGCGTATGAAGAAGTTGTTAGGTAATAGTTGGTATGTTGTAATGTAATATAAGTAGATTTGCTTAACTTTCTCTACTACTTTCTGCACATATATCTTAACATACCCAGTTATGTGTATCCCTGTAAATATCAGTTTATAATATCCATAGTGGCTAGTGGCAGACAGAAGTAGGGATATAGTTAGTTTTGTATTTACTTGGAGTACAAGATTTCACATTCAATCGCATCACCAACCAACAATGCAATTCAAAGTGAAGCACTCCTGCTGGCTGGACCAGCACTTATTACATCGTAGTATCCTTCAGTTCACCGTACATATAGTTGAATACACATGCAGAGAACAGACACATTGAACTGATTCCTATTGTATTGCGAGCTGAAAATACATATTTGTAGAATGATATGATTCTCTAACTCTCTCAGCTCAGGTCTTCCCCGTAAATAAATCTGAATGCCAGTAGTATCATATAGGCATATAGTAGAAGTATGTAGACTCTTTTTCTCTTTGCTTCGGATTTCATTTCCTTTTACTTTTTAGCTATCGTGACAGAGGAGAGGAACTGGTGGACCTTATGTGAGAAAAATATGGAAATGAGTGAGACAGTCCGCTCCGGTTTGCTTTGCCTTGGCTCTGTCTCTCTCTCCTCCAGCGCCCATTACATAAATTCTAGGGAATGGATATGGGGTGAAGATGCTAGATATGGTTGCATTTTGATCTGCAAATCGAAGCAATACTACATGGACCGCACACATTCAGATATGCTTCAAGAATATTGATATCTATGGACCAGCGAGAGAAAGCCACTCGAACAAATACCAAAAAAACGTTTCTTTTCTTTCTTCAATTCAAACAACTTGCGTCGTGTCTCTCTGTATCTCATTCTATTTTATGCACATACATAGATCACTATGCAGCAACATAACACTACTAAATCTAATACCTTATATGCATCGAGGTACCCAAACACAGTGAAGCCATACTAAATCATCCATCTCTATACCATCGTTTAAATTTCTATATCTGGAGGTTCATACAATATCGCAGCAGTATATATCATAATATTTTATGCGAAATAACACAGCACCCTTTGCTATTTGTATTCAATGCAGAAGAGTCATTTAGGTACTTTATTTTACCCTTCTATTACTACGTATTTACACAACCAACGAATTACGTACAAATAGTTAACAAGTTACAAACACTAGACTACATGACTTGCTGTACTAATAACTATTACTAGCATTGCATTGGAACTACCCAATTTAGAAAAACAAAGTTATATTTATAATCCGATTTGATTATTAAATAAGAATAATGTTTCTTGGGGTGCGTTTTAGAATGAAACTTGTTCCTGTACAGTAGTACAATGAAATAAAAAGTAATGCGTATGTAGTAGATATCGTCTGCATATATTTTACTAAAGTGAAAATCAATTTTTAAAATAAACTGGTCATTATTTGTATTAGTGCATATATAATGTAATACTCAAATGCCAGAATATTGGTCGTAAAAGTGTTCAATAAATATAATTAAAATATATACTATAAACAATTAGAGTCTAATGATGATAGGCCTAATGATACGCTCACCTTTCGTATTATGATTTTCAATTTTAGTAGTAATTATTAATCATAACTAAACTGCTAACAATACTTTATATTTTTTAATGTTTGTGTGAAACAGAGGATTGTTACAATGATTCTGCTTTTAGATAAGCAGCTTTTGTCCCCATTCAATTGATATTTTCTTGTGGTCCATGCAAGCCATAGGTAAAATGTGATGCAAAATAAGAAAACAATATAAACAGAAATTCAGAGGGATCTACTGCAAGATTATGGACGAGAGAAAGCATTCAAATTTGATGCAGATGCAACCGCAAGAAGGCTTGTCAATTCTCTGAATCTGATTGCGTTTCTTCCATCATTTTTCATGTGTACCCCAATCGGAGATCGAATCAGCTATCCATGTAATATATCTATCTACTACCTACTGTTCATAATGCCATAGGTATATAGGGATAGGGACTAGAGATGATATAGGTACATAGTCTAATAGTCAATTCAAAATGTTTAGCTTCCTTTCTTTTTCATTCACAGTGGTAGTACAGTTATGCTGCTGATATATCAATGTAGACAGTAGAAATACAAATAAATAAACCAATGCAAAGCGGATATATGCAATAATTTTATATTTTTTCTTAAGGGCTCAATGTGCCTGATCGTGGATCGGTGCATCCAACCCCAGTGGAAAAACTACAAGTTTAGGAGTGAGAGACCCATGGATTAAATATTTAGAGGTTGCATTCAACCACGTGTTAGTCCAGGGTTCTGGAATGAAATGAAATCCCTATTTATTTGAATTACACCTTGCCCCGAGTGATACAGTACGTTTTTGGTCAAATCTCATATTTCCCAATTAGTTGGGATATTATGAGAGAGAAGTATGTATTTATTTGTACATAATTATTTTGAAATGTCCCGCTCAAAAGTTATCATGTAAGCGGACGGACGGACACAAAATACATTCACATAATCTCCGATACATAGATAAGTAACCGCTTTACGGTACGTTACTCTTTGAGGAGAGGAAAGAATTGCCTCCTATTTCGCTTCATCATGCTGGGAATTTACATACTGGTAGCCTCTATGCTTCATCTGTCTCTTTGATAGTGTCAGTGAAGAACACATTGCAAAGCAATGTAATGCCTTCTCTTTTTCTTTAGGAGAAATGCTGTGGCATTAGATCAGAATAGTCTCTGATGTACAAATACCAAGTAATACCAATAATACGACACAAATAGGACACTTAGGAGGACCTCATTCAAAATGCATCGGAATATCATAGAGAGCCTTATTGGTATTCCTCTAAGCATAACTGTAGCATTTAGCAGAGCCTGAGACAAGGAAGGAAGAAAGAACTATCACTTCGACAACATTTTGCTTTTGCAAAATATTTTAGTTTTCTCCTTTCTTATAATATTATGCCACAGTAAGGAGAAACATACTGACTTACTGATGCCGTACATAGTTATTGGATATAGAATTGTATACCTTGGTAATATATATTTATAATAATAATATCATGTATGCAGGAAACATAGGTAAAGGCATACTATACTAGTACTACACGAGAACATAAATGTTTGTCGTATGTCTACATGCCATTTCGCCTTGCGATGGCTTTCAAGTTTCAATCCAACTAAACTGTACTCACGATGCGATCACCGTTATTTCTCTTTCGAGTGGAGCAGTATACAATATCAACATCAACTATGAGTATTGTTGGATGCTAAAGGTAACTAAACTATCACTTGAGCTGAGACATTCAAACTGAATATAAAAGGAGCAACCAGTCTACATACCATGTAGCCCAGCTCTAAAGCAGAAAGCCTGTAATGTAGAAAAAGAAAAAAGACAAATATTGTCTCGTTCAAAATGTGCAGTTCAAACTTATTTTCATCCTTATTGATACATCACGAATAATATGAAACTCATCAGCATCTGTTCTATGACATTATCCATACAGGAGATTATAATGAGCTCCCTCAATGCTCCCTTTCCTGACAGGGAAGACCAACCACAAGAAATCAGTTCTTCGCTTCTTTTTATTTTACCTTTATAGTTTTACGCCATGTGCTGTATCGTATCGAGTTCCAGTTCTAATACGGATACAATGCAATTCAGATAACAGGACCATAATTTTGTTGTAGCAAAATTACTGTTACGGTTATTGGTCATATCAGACATCAGATTTACACGTAGAAAACTTTATACACAATTAAGTTATGCTGGTTGCTCTATATGGCTAAAATAATCTCAGTAAGTACCTGCCTATATTTACTATATTATAGTAGAGTCACAAAATGACACAAGATATTATTTAAAGACAGAAAATGGATACTTTCCCTCTTATTCTACATTGTACTACGCACAGTTTGCGTTCATAATGAGCCCTCGTGCTATGAAATGTAGCTTTGCAGCATAATCACTATGACATGAGTGTATTTTTATCTAATTGAGTTTTGTGAGAACCTATAGAAAATTAGATTCTGCGAAAAGATATCACTATCCAATTTAATTTAATGACAATAACATTATCGGAATGGAAACAGCTTTAGTACATTAGTAGTAAATACCTAGATACACGTACGTAGCACACAGCCCACACACTACCAACAATTGAACTCCAACTCCACTACTCCAGTCCAGATTTCCAGATTGAATTTGTATTTTATATTAAATAGTGAGCATATGCACTCGATGCTGCAGGATAGCTATATATTTAGGCAGCTAGTAGCTATATGATGAGGACGAGGGAGGGAAAGGAAGTAAGAAGGCTGAATTGTGGATTGGGTAGTAAAAGTAAAGGGAAAGAAGAGAAAGAAGCAATCTGTCTATCAAGAGATTTGCTCCAATGTGGCCTTGCGTGGCTTACTTATCCGCTGATGTCTGTTTGGTCATTTCATAAGTTGCATATCACAAACAGCGTTGAACTGATATGAGGGTTCTAACTTTTCGCATTCTTGGGGTCGTCTAATGAGGTTTTGATAGTATTTGAGTCTGGAGCTTTTTCCTATACGGGTAATTTTTCTCTCATTTGAGCGGCGTCGGTAAGATGCGAGTTAGGGCCAAAGTCCACTAAGTCTTCACTTTCAGTCAGTTCAGTCGACTTTCTAGTTAGTCTGCCTCTTTCTTCTTCTACGAATATTCCTCTGGCCTCCTAAAAATATATCCTTTACTATTACTATGTGAAATAACTATGTGTTTGCACATCACATAACTTTACTATGATGGCCAATATATTTATTTAGTTATAAGAATATGAGAACTAACAAGAATATTCAGATAGTATACTTATAAACGTACTTTTTGAATGAAAGGTTGTGCTTCATTGTATGGTGTAGGAGTGGATATACATATATTTGTACACAATATCCATATATCACAGTTTTATATAGGTAGATAGTAGATAGATGGATAAATAGTTCATGTACTCTCCAGTGTGAAAATACAAGTGCCGGTCTGTCCGTTGTGTCCAGTTCAGCAAAGAGAAAACAGACGTTGCTTATTTCCTTCGGGCTTTGTTTTGCATCAAACATCCGACAGAACTCAAACTCAACTCAACTCAGTTCACTTTTTTCAACTCAACTACGAATACTCATCTGCCGGCTCTTCTTTTGCTGCCTTCCCTGGATTCCACTGCTTTGGCTTGGCTACCCCATATTGTTTCAATAGCCATAACAAATATTCCCAAGGTTTCAGTCTCTCTTCCTCTACATCCTTCTCTATAGCTGACACAACGTAATTTCTATGCTAATGCATTTTCCAAATTCAACCTCTGCTGATATACATTGTATTGTACACGCATTACACATATGTACATACATATGGACACAACAGTACAGGCTACTCTTACTGTTCAGCTTCTGACTGGACTCGACCAACATCCAAAGGCAATGCTAAATATAACCAAAAGGTATATTGGGTGTGGAGATAGAGATAAAACATTATACCTTAAGGAAAAAGAACCAAATCCCAACAAAACAAAGCGTGTCTCTGTTTTGAAAATAAAATATCAGGATTCTCAAGTTTCATCAAAAGTTCACTAACTTTCTCCCACTCAGTTCCCTGCTTCCTTAAATCCCTTCCTGCACTTTCAAAACTGACTGCGAAGTACAAAATGCTTTATATAAAGGAATATTATTGTTTTGTTAGAAACATGGGCATCAAATTTTTGCCTGCTGAAATAATACGTTACATTACATTATTGCAATTCAGTTCAGCGATATAAGCAGAAATGATGATCAAATGCATGCTTAACTTGTGTAAATTGACCTTGATGTGTTTATCCAGACAGCATTTATTAAATTAGTAGACAGTATGTGGATTGCTGTTGCAACTTGCAACTATTACACATATTATGCATACATAATGAGAAATCTGTAGAATAAATACTATAGCGTAATTAGCTATTACACTTTAAAATACTAATAACTTGACTAGATAATTTTGTTAAAGGCTGCCATGCTGTGGCATCCTTTTCTAAAATGCATCTAGTAATAATAATAATATTATTGTCCACTTACTTACTCTATCATACCGATTTAATATAACAAACATTGTAAATAAAATGATTTCTAATCCCGAGGAATGGACAGCGTTTAAAAATTTTACATTACATTACACAGCATCACAACAACTGCTCCGTCATGTGATATTATTGCATGCACTGCACTGTACAAATATATAACTGAAGGATGGGCTGCTGAGGCTTGCAATACTATAATGAGGCAAGAGTTGATCTGTTGCGAGGTGATATGTGTTATTGGTGAGTAAGATTGTAAACATGAGTCGTGCCGAGATGAAAAGACGAATGAAAAGGGATAATTAGGAGTTGAATGTATTGTAGATTCAGGAGGGCAATGAGTAGCTCGCTCACTACACAGTCACGGCACCCTATTACTTCTTCTTTGTATTCGAATATCTTTTGTGCTGAAATTTGGCTTGGCTTAAATTTCATTGCACCCAACAATGAAATCTTACAAATACACATGCCTACAAATATGTACAATAATAATAACGTATCTTGAAGATTTCTAGCTAGATAGCATTTTAAACGCCGTACAGAAAAGCACACATCGCACTAGAAACACAATTGATACTTAATGTTGATGATGACTCTAGTGATGACTATGATATTTAATTTAATAAATATGATTCGCTCCTAAATCTGATACTGCATGGTGTAAAGCTACACTATAGTACTATTTAGAATACTTGGCAACTACTGAATATAAAAGTGGACTGAACATAAACATTAATACTTACTACTGCATTATACTGAATTTGTATTTAAGAATTTTTTGGCTTATAAAATGTACGATGTATATAATTTGAAAAGATTAGATATAATAATCATAACACGTCTTTTGGAATGGAATGATAAATAGAGGGCTAATTATAGCTACAATCATTTTAATTATTTAAAAAATAAGGCTGTTTAATATTTAGCTAGATGCTACTTATGCTAAGCATATATTATATATAATGGGATCAAAGCTTGTATGTTATGCTAAATACATAGCCTTAGTGCATAATAAAGTAATAATAATAATATGTTCTTTGATATTACCTAAATATTTGAGGATTGCAATGTATGAAAAAAATTGCAGCGTGTGGCATGTGTATATGCAATGAAATAGCCAAAGTAAACAATATTCTAGTATAATATAATAATATGCTACCTCAGTCTCAATACGTTTAGCTCCTAATAAGTAAGTGGTCATAATAAGATAATTATGGTAGTCATTTCATTTGCCTCGTTTAATATTTTATGCTGAGTTGGGTGTAATTATTTTCTTTGCATTTTCACGTGTACAATTCAATCAATTCACCATTTCTTTTTTCCCAGTTCCCAAATGCAGCCATTTCGGATAAGTACAAGAATTTTTCGTCGATAATTGTTATATAAATGTGTGAACGATGTAATTGCAGACTTACTTAAATTATTTAATTTTATTTAGAAACTCAATTAATTTTAATATAGTATAAGGAAATGAGGGTTTTAAATCTGTTGTGGAATGAGCCATGTCATAAAGCATTGAAAGTTGTCTTTCGAAAACATGTACCTTATGCTAATACAGTTCTTTTTTATGCAAAGAACCATATTATTAAGTTGTGAAACAACCTTATGAGAACGCTCTGCATCTATGCATCATGTGTTTGCTTATGTGTACACTACGATACCTTTTGAACGGTTCCACTATTTTGAATTCTGTATCCAGAAGTTGACAGTCCATGTTCTAAGTAAGAAATGGGTTGTAAATGAGACAACTCCGCCCACTGGACAATGACAAGAGTCCTCTGAAAGCTGTGTAAAAGCTCAATACTGCTACTATTAACTACTTAATATAGCAAACAATTATAATGTTGTAAAGCATATCTTACCGTACCCCAAATTCTCTGAGGCACTGTGAGATTCTACTAAAACCGCTAATTATTTTTTAACAGTTCAATATGAAACTCTGATCTCGGTAGTTAATATATGAAGGTTTGCATGTGTCTCACGGTGCCCCAGATTGGTTGGAGAACTGTGAACAACATTTTCGAATGTTGTTTTCGGTACTTATATTGGCCTAAAGCCTAAAAATGAGTCTCACCAATTTGATAATAAGCGCTTCTGTTTCATAAATATATTACCCTTGCTTTACAATGGTTTATTAATAGCAATGATATAATATCATTACCTGTTTTATGTTTGTTCAATGCATTACATATACTTACCCTAGATCTGCTGACGATGCGATGAACATAAATTGGATATTAGCATTAAAATAGGAGGTAGTTGACTGAAAGAATAGAATAAAGAATGCGATGGAGAGAGGGAATATGAGATGAGATGGAGTCCTCTCCGTTCGTGAATTGAATAGGTAAAGGGTGATGAATGGGAGCTTTATGACTCTAATATTCTTTTATGAGGCTCCTCACCTAATGTGCATTCAATTAGGCTTTTCTTGATCTTGTTGTCAGAAAATCACTCCGTACTTTTTATTATACAAGTAACTGTGCGGTGTGAGAGATGGAGAAGAGACAAACCTAAACCTAGCTCTAATGGCTCAAATGTGAAGAGGTAAGTAAGTGATACCCATTCGGTATGGATACCTTATTCCATATAGCTCTATGTTATGTGTTCATGTATAAACGAACGTTTCATTATCTAACAATCATAAGACCAATGGTCTCAAATTCGGTCTTTTGTGGAGATGTGGCAGTCTAACTCACATACATGTGCTTAAGGCTGATCCATCATTGTAGCAGTCGTCTACAAATGACGCTCTTCAATTCTTTATCACTCATTAAATTCCAATTAGCACACCTATTAGTGGTACATATCTGCTTCGCTTTTCCTTAGCTAACATCCCAACCAGCTGCTGTTTATAAATGATAATATCTTCTATTCTTCTCCCCAATATAGGTTATGGCATTTAATATTATCATATTATGTACATATCTAAAATATTACTATTAATAGTACACATCTTAAGATATACTTATTATTGCGGTTCGTTGCAAAATATCCAAAATGTAAATGTTCGTAGGTGTATGTATACATATGCTAGTTCCACTTACCACCTTGTCTTACATTCCAAATAATTGCAATAAGTTACGTGTATTTAGACGCAAAAAAGTAATACATCCTGAAGTATGAAGTTAGAGAGAATGTGGCAATAATACTACATTGCTTTGTAGTAGCAATTTCTTTACACGATTAGCGCCTAATTGGAAAACGCTGGGCTGCTGCTGCTGTATAGATCTAGAAGACTACTGAACTAATGCATCCCAAAACAGAAACTTTGTAATATCTTCTGCTACGTAGGTAATGAAGTCTCACTTTACCAGAGACGCACGCACAGCTTAGAGTACAAAAAGATGGGAAAACAGCTAAAATACTGAAGCAAACTAAAGATGCTATAAAGAGGAGAAAATTCAGCAACTTTGATGTATCACTTTAATGTTCATTTACTATTCTTACTAGAGCTATTTTCTTCACTCCTGTTTTCTTGGTATTTAGGTATATATTTCATCTCTATTACTTCTGATCCCCACTCAACTTATTCCTATTCCCAAACTTGCATAATCATATATGCATTAAGATTACTTAGAATCGAATCTTGCCAACATTTCTAGCTCTTTCTTGCTTAATATACCTTGCACTAATTAACTCTTATTCGATTTATATTTGTATTTTAGCGCTAGTACCATTCTTAATAAATGTTAGTTTTGGAAATATATCATACCGCTTCCACTTATACATAAATGAAAAATGGTATATTGGTATTGGTATTGGTATTGGTATTTATTTCATGAACGTTGTAAGCAGTTTTTCAACTGAAATTTACAATCGGG
>JAQFYC010002850.1:0-23282 GCA_034694165.1 Tomocerus mixtus | reverse complement strand
TCCCTATAAGAGTCCCTATAAGGACACAAAATCCCTATAACTATAAGGAAATTGGGATTTTATAGGGTCAAAAAGTTGGTCAGGCACTTTTACATTGGGGCTTGGAGTTCTTTTGGTTATATACCACACTACTCTTTATATCTGGCACTTCCGTATTAAAGGCTAGAAAGGTAAATTGC
Organism: Tomocerus mixtus; assembly: GCA_034694165.1. Lineage (NCBI taxonomy): Eukaryota > Metazoa > Arthropoda > Collembola > Entomobryomorpha > Tomoceridae > Tomocerus > Tomocerus mixtus. The sequence continues at coordinate 23,103 of JAQFYC010002850.1, read as the reverse complement.
ATTAATAAATGTTAGTGAACCACTTCTGTTGAACAAATTCAATTTAAGGTAATTGTAGTTTTCTTTTCAATTAATGAACAATGGTACAGTATGATTCTTTAATACGTGGTCATATGAAAAATGTGTTACAGAGTTTGATTTTTGAGTAGCAGTTAACATAGGCTGGTGTTACCAAAATACACACGACTATACCGACGCTTCGACTTTCCCCAACTTTTTCAGCTTTCACCAACTTTCCCCAACCGTAATTTTTGTCTTTCTGCTAAGCTCATGATTTGTAATTCAAGCAAGAGCAGTCCAAAACACTGGAGAAAGTTGGAGAAAGATGAAGATTACGGTCGGGATAAGTTGGTGAAAGGTGAAAGAAGAGTTGGGGAAAGTCGAAGCTGTTTCTATTCCAGCAATTAAATCTGGGTATAGTCGTGTGTATTTTGGTAATACCAGCCTGTGTTAACTGCTACTCAAAAATCGAACTCTGTAACACATTTTTCATATGACCACGTATTAAAGAATCATACTGTAGATATACTGAGGTATGTGTAGGTAACTCCAATTTACTATTTTAGATTTTGATGCTCACTTAAAGGTACTACATAGGTATTAATCTATCTGAATAAATTTCGAAAGAATAGTTTTAGGTGCCTAATACAAAACGTGTTTCAGAATTTAAGGATGCTGTTTTTGAATTGGAGTGATATTAAAAGTTTTCAGTAAATTATCTAACAATATATCCCTTCCTTCTTTGGAAAGCTGTCAAAGTGAAATGCCCTTGGTGTTCCTTGTCCACCAAACTTTGCTATTTTCTTTATCCAACAGAAATAGAAACCTAGTTGTACTTTTAATACATTTAAGTGTGATACAATACAAATATATGTACCACTTAAATGCATTGTCACAGTACATTGAGTACAGAAATATATAATATCAACAAATTCCTCCCTATAGCTACCCCATATACGTACAAAAGGAAATCTAGGTAAATATGTAAAGTTCGTGAAGTTCCTTCAAATCAAGTGTGAAACAAAACGCGGTTTTCAATTACGATTTTCCTTTCTCAGACCGCCAGTAGCTATCGGAGTGACTCTCTCAGGAATCCTGTCAAAGAAAGTTGTCGTCAAGCGAGATTCTGTTAAAATTGCATTTCCAACAGCCGTCAGCTCATCCTTATTGAAAAGACCTTGCCCTATTCATAGCCATGCTATGTTATGTAAGTAAACTATGTAAGGCAACACGGCGTGTACCTTCTGTCACTTTCCCACTAATCTGTGGTTAGTTTACCAAATAATGTACTATCTATGTCTGTAGTCCATAAAGCTTCCAACTTCAGTTTTCAAAACCGTTGTCAATACTCCGCGGACCTCCAAAAAGTTCGGGACCGTCCCAATCTTTCACTCACGATGCATAATTCCATTCTTTCATGCGGAGGCCATCCCACGGTTTCCCAAAAGCTCAAGCAGTGTTTAGCGTGCACATAAAACAATGAACTCTCTCCATATATGTTTCCGTAATGCATTACTAATTATGGGGCACCCTGTACTTAAGTCATATTAATATATTATTTGAGTTAAAGTATGTATTTTTAGGTCCCATTAAATATAAGTCATTTAGTTTATTAAATTCCGGTAATACCGATAACCGGTAATGATAAATCCGGTAGTGGAAGCCCTACTGATAGGACAATAGTTACCCTCATCTTGCCACCTACCTTCATTCGCCCGACTTCCCCTTTAATTTGAATACAGGAAGGAACGAGTGCACATATCTTGAAGGCATCCGGATCACGAAGGTTATATTTATGTGTGCTGTGTGTACACAAGAATTGTGCTTTGCAGTTCTTCTCTCGCACTTGTACGAAGGAATCCTTAATGGAAACTCCAAATACATTGACTAACATATATACATATAATAACCCACAACCAGAAGGAAGAGCGGATGCTTTTGCTCTGTTATTCGTCTCAATATAATTTCTGTTCTGCAGATCGGGAGTGTAAATATGAGAATGTCTGTGTACATATTGTCTAAAGAATTTCCTGCAGAATGTAATTTTCCCACCTCAATATAAACTACAACGTACGTATGTATTATATGTACCTATAAATATATCTTTCCCATTCCCGCTTCCCTGCGGATTATGATGAGTCCTTTGAAGATATTTATTCAGGCAGCCAGAGCAGACCTAGCTTCAAACCCTAATCCGCAAGACAGTAAAAGTTTGCTGAAATGATAAGGTCTCTGCATGAGGTCCCGTGTGATTCTGCAGTCAACTGATTGCCACTGAATGGAATGAACACTAAGCTCCGGAGATTTATTTATGTTATGCGACGCAGTTAAGGTTAGTTAAACTTCCTCCCGAGTGAAATATGCATAAATGAAAAAACAGGGTTTGCCTTTTCGTCATGTTGTTTGTATTAACTGAAAAATAAATTAAATCCAGGTAAAATAATTGCCTTTAGTATAATTTATAATCAACCAGAGAAATGTTGCTACATTTCAGTAAAATTGAATTAACACTTTTTAGAATTTGCTTATGCATTGTTAACGAATGCAGATTTCAAGAGAATGCTACACTGTAACGGGACCCTGTGGAGAAAGTGACAGAAATGTAACAACATTTCTTCCGCTTTCCGTATTATACCATAATATATTTATCACAGAATCCTCACTTATCTCAAATGTTAAGCGAAGCAATGCAATAATTCTCAACTATTTAACAAAGTCAGCTGGATGGGAGTAAAAGGAAGAGTGAAAGGCTCAAAGTGTCGGAGAATGTGAGACAGCGATATGGGCTCGTGTTTCAGGTTACAGGCTAAGCCAAAAAATTATGCAGGAAAGCAGGATTTCCTTTTATTTAACTTAAAGTTCGCTTCATAGCATGTTATCCTTGTACATCTTTTCTTCTCCACGTGTATGCAGCTTGACGGGTTACATCTGTCTACTGTGTGTGCAGTATTACCTTAATAATAAATATAACTGTCAATTACACCAAGAAAGAACTAATTATATTTCGCCAAGAGCATCCCAAAGGAGCTGGCAGACTTTTAGCTATTTTTCTTCCACATTAATTTATAGCACAAATGTCTGCAGACACTTTTGTACACAGATCGTAATATTTTTTGGAAGCACACATGCATCATAAATACATAAATATTTTTCCAAATTTCGACCTGCGCTTAAAAATAAGATTTTCTTTTTATTTTGTCCCCCACCATTCTTATTCACTAAGATGATATACATTGAAATGCATCAATAAGTAGGGAAACTCTTGTGACATTAACAAATGGTGGACACTGAGGTGCTACTTTCAGAGAAACTGTATTTCATCAGTCACCTAGTGATGTATTTGTAGTATGTACGTACATTCTATACTTGTAGTATAAGAAACGATACTAGTAGATTCTCTAATTTTAGTTTAATCCTTTGTTTGCTGTACATTTAAGTGCATCTAACAGATTTAGAGGGTCACTCTGCTCCTTCCAATTACTTACCAAAATTAACTTTGGAAGTTGGCAGGGGAGATGTGAAGAATGCAATGCAGGGAACGTAAGACAATGTAAACCACATTTCCTCTCTTTGTCCTTAATGGGAAAGGAGAACTAATAGCCAAACAACATGCAATAGTAAAAGGTATATATGTACAATAATAGATTTCTTTACATTCAAGTAGTGGAAAAAGCTATTAAACTTTGTAAACAAAAGAAAATAGCACAAGGAGCTATCACATAAGTGTTGTATACATAAGTACTTAACACATTCTCTTTCTTATATCAAGGAAATCTTTCTCTTTTGCTTTTCCCACAACAAGTGGGCCACAAATACTTAGTTTTACCTAAAGAAATGCGTTGTTTGATTCGCGTTAACTGAATTTTAGTACTTTTAAGATTGAAGTTGACGAATAGCAACTCTTACATTAGTAAGGCGCCTCCCTCCAAGTAATTTCAATGCTAACTTAAGTATAGGAAGTTGTATACTTGGGATATTCACTAGTTTAAACGCAATATACAATATGTGTTATTTTCAAGTTTAGGGACATGTTCCTTTAAACCCCTTTTACAAGAAAACATTAGTCAGCTAATGCACAACCGTGTAATACTTACCTAACTTGAAGTTTTTCCCATTCTTTTGGGCCTTCACTCAAACAGTGTGATTTTATTTAAGTGTGTAATCATTAATGTAATGTACTTTAATACTATTACATGTACCTAAGTAATACGTAGGCAGGTTTTAATGGAGAAACTATGTAAGTGAAAGTGAGAAAGAAAACTTTCTGTAGATTAAAGAAAGTAAAGGTTCAGTGTAATCGCAATCGTCTTCCACTTTATCGTGTACCTATTTATTTGCCTTTCTTAATTGACTCGAATGTCCAGTAAATGGATATCGCATTACAATCACCTAGATTACATACTCCTGCCTGGAATTCTTACCCACAGGATATTCCCACCCAAGAAAACTTTTTATCCAGAGAATCCCTACCTGTGAAATAGTACCTATCCTAGGAATTTGTATCCTCATAAACGCCTGCACTGGGAATTCCTTTCTAGATCTTCCTATTTGTAACCAAAGGAATTATTATTTAGTATATTGTATTTATTGTTTCTAAGCATTACTCTTACTTAAGTATATTTCATATGCAAAATTACTTTAAACAAGGAACTGAAAGTGTGTGATAAACCGAATCTTGGTAAAGAGCTTGTGTGTGCTAAGCGGAAGCTCAAGACAGTCGATAAGGGTTCTTGGGAATGAAATTAATTGATATTCAAAATGTAAAGTGGGTTATATCTGTATTGTTTCCATTCTAATGAAACATTTTAATTAAAACCTCGTGCAGAATTTACCAGAAGCTTGTAGTCTCCGTTTAACAATAGGAAACGTAACGTGGGAACGTATTTAGTAAAAGTGGGTCGCCCAATGCTCAATGTTCATTATTTATTGTTTTCATTAGGTAAAGTGGTGCAATTCCTACGAGCGTTTGGCCTGTACCTCAGCTCCCTGGTTTTGATCTGCATCAGTCTGGATCGCTACTACGCTATCGTTTACCCGCTACGAGTGATGAGTGCGTCAAAGAGAGTCAAATGGATGCTGGCAATTGCTTGGATCTCTTCCGCGGTCTGTGCACTCCCACAGGTTGGATTTATTCAAATATCTTTCCCGTAAATCAAAACTATGTATTCACATCCTTTTTCTCGTTATTGTAATGTAAGCAATAAGGGCAATAAGAAATGTGCATTATTTACCATACATATTACATATGAATGTTTACACTAGTTTGTAGTGTAGTACCTTGACATTTTTAAAGCCTGGACTCCTTTGTATTTTCTACGAGGAAGACAAATTCCCATGGAGTGCCTTGGGAACCCGAGGGAAGTTATGTTCCTGTCTTGTCATTTGATATTTTTATTAGCTATAGGCATACATACACCTTACTACTATAGAGTTTTACATGAGATGAAACTTTTAGTTCAACTCCCGTTGTGAAAGCATCTTAAGTCAGTAGAATGCATACAATATACACACTACCCGTGCAATTCTTGAGAGAAAGTCGAGGAACTCACTCAGGCAAACTCCAATCCATTGCAAATAATATCGTAGTTACTACGGATAATGTGGGTTATCGTACATTCCTCTCGGTTCTTGTATTATTTTTCTTTCTGCTCTGCACCCACCTCATCATTTCTTTCCTGCCCTGACAGCCTCGTGAAATGAACGTGAAATATGAGGACATAAACTATTCTACTCACAAAGACGTGTATTCTTGTATTTCAAAAATATTTGTCTTTCTGTAGAGAGTAGTTAAATAGTACAATATAATTTTATATCTGGATTGAATATGTCAAAGGCACACAGAGTCCAGTGGTACCAGTAGTACTTACCACCTTTCTCCAATGTGATGTTTGCAAAAAGTTATACGGTTTGTAATGAGAATAATGACCTTATAAAAATATTGCAGACCCTAGGTTTGAAGAGAATCGTTTTTCGTAATTAATTGAATCCAACTCGGTAGACTTTTGCTAAATCTTTTATTCATTCAAAAATTAAAAAATTTCGTAAAATCCTCCCTTCACAAATGTATTCGATTTTGGATGTTATACATCCTCAAAAGGCTTCTCTTTAGAAAAACAGCAACAACATATTTTCAGCAATTGTTCAAAAAATACAAAAACTAGCAGTACCTTAGGAATACGTTGTTGAGTGGTAATATATACAGATAGATACATGCTAGCATAAGAAATTGAACAAGACAATATTATATACTACAAGGAATACCTAAGCACACAATATTACACATACAACACTTTTATTTCTACTTAATAAGCATATGTGCATATTATCATTATTCCATGCCGCATGTCCTCAATCCTCGTGCTTTGTACCCAGAGGAATATAGAATCTTTGTTCAAGGTAATATAGAAAAGACAACAGAGAAAGCTGAATCGTTAAAATATTTTCCGCTTCTCGACTTCCACATGAAGGGTTGAGAAATTCCTACGAATGTGGATGATTGATGATAGGATATTCCAACCTCGTCTCATTTACAAGGGATTGGAATTACTTGAAAGTTAAGCTATCAGTATACATATTATGTATCTAGCTATCCCATAGAATTTAACAGTGAAATAAGATAAGCTAATCGTAATCGTAACCATCGTCTCTATACCTCGGTAATTGTATTAGGCATATAGTAATCATACATCAAAAGATAGGAAAAGTAGATGGCACACTGACAAGGCCATTCTTTTCTGTCTCTAGTCACTAGTCTTTGTCGTCATCTTAATTCTGGAATGCAAGAATTACAAAATATTATTATAACATTTATATATCTAGCGATCAGGCCTCAAAAAAATTTTCTTCCAAGAATCCTGAAAGCAAACTTTCACCAAAAACCTCGCCCCCTACTTTCTATTTTCTCCACTTTCTCCATTTGGCTAAATGGAGAAAGTCTAAAAGTTTTTCAATTTCCAAGCGTAACCCCCATTCCAGATTTCCAAGAATCTTAGATGCCGGGATGCCAACTTTTTTTGAGACCTGTAAGCGATTAGTACAAAGAGCTTTAGTGTCTTTCTACAAGTGACGATTGTGTAGTATACTTATTTTGAATATTTACATTTACTTTTATTGCAATATGAATGGAGGCTATGTATGTACATAATGTCCGTCCTCTAATCTCTGTCTACTGCATAAGCAAGTATATAAATTTTAATTTATAGATATTTTTAGCCTACACGTTGGGTATATGAAGACCGAGTCACTATTTCAAACTGTTTATTTCGGAAAAGAAAGTGCATTGAAAAAATAAAACATTTTTTGCAAAAGCTATTAATTTTTGTAAACCTTAAATGTTATTATAAAAAGCACAGATGCCTAATCTATTCTATAGATAAATTCAAACTAACCTACCGTTATGTTGACAAAGACAGTCTATAATGTAGTGTATAAAAAGGCATAGACATAAAATAATTATAGATACATATAGTTGGCCGGGATGGTAAATACAAACCATTTCCATCGACTGTAAAGGAATTTTTATTAATATGAACAGTTCGTTGTCCCCTAGACCATTCCAGACTCCGGACTTAAATTAAGAAAGCCAACTTCTATATACCCTAATGTATCTAAGGCTTTCCGACGGCACTATTACGATCACGAGATCCAACGTCCAACCATATCTCTCGATTGACCAATCGATGTATTTCGAATGCAAGATGCCATAGGTACCCAATATATACTGACGCTCATCAAAGTTGATAAAATTACATCACCGTTATTGGATTATTGGAACTTGCCTCTAGAGGAATTTAATTTGTAGTGTCTAGTGTCTAGGCAAAATAACCGAATGTAATACAATTAGGTATCTGCTCCTTATAGCTCTTTCCTTAAATCTTAAGGTAAATGCTTAAAGTTTGAGACTCATTTAAGCAAATGGTATCCAATTACTTATTGATCGAGCATTAAAGTGCATCGCAAAATCTGCGGCGTAGCTCCGTAATATTTAATTTTCTCAATGCAGTGTCTACTATATCTGTACTTAGGACTTCAATAGTCAATATATGAAATAAGGTATAGTATAAGGCAAGGTAAATATGTATCTCACTGCACCCCAGATTGGACGGGGCACTTAGAGAACCGCTAAAAACTTTTTAACGGTGCAACCTTCTTGAATGCTGTGTTAGAGATTCAATGCACACAAATGAGTCTCAAGGTACCCAATTTAATAATAAACGCTGCTACTGTTTCCCAATTTTGTTACATTCCGTTTTACAATGATTTATTAGAGCCTGCTAGTCGTGTTTCCTGGAAAGTGACATTTCTATTCGATATTCATTTCAAACCACCTTTGTGTAGAGAAGCCTTTGAAACAGGTTGCGGTTATATGATCAGAGTAAAAGCCGATTCAGATAGATGGAATACGCTCGGAATACAATCGAAGGACCCATTTATGTTGCAATACAAACTATTAGTAAATGCGCAACACAGCATATTGAAGTAGATAAAGTAAGAGAAGGGTTCAATGAGAACTCGCCCACTCTAAATCACTCTCTATATATTTATATCTTATGTAAGGTTCTTTGAGACATTCTGCATTCAATTGGATTCAAAGAGACGACTTTAATCTGAATCTAAATGCAAAAGAACATAAAAACGAAGACAGGTTTGACCACAAAATTGAAAAGCTATTTTATTGTATTTTGTTGCCCTGAAACTGAACCGCTTTAGGGACCCGACCAAGACCCAGGTTCGGAGATAAGAATGTATTCAATAGGAATTTGCACAAGTAACTAGTTACTTCATTTATTACAGAGAACGAGGAATTCAAACTACGCACACTGTGTGGGGGCTTCGTATTTCGACCATGTGAAATGATCTCAAGGGAAATAAAGGGAAGATAGGAAAATCCTTTACGATCCTCCGGAAGGAAACCTAAGTTGACTTGCCTGGCTTTAGTTGCTACTTAATACATACGTGCAGGCAGTCAGACTACTATTTTCCTATTCTCTAGTTTATGTAGTACATTATATATATAGCCCCTGGAACAAAGCGAAATGAATGAAAAGAGAACTTAGAACTCATTGCACTTCTTTACTTTTCAAACCTTACAATTACAGTGCAGTTTGTGTCATGTAACTGAACTCTTTCTAAAATAGAATTGAGCCTTCTAACAACCACACGTATACTATACATTAATTACGACTGGGATCCTGATATTTCCCTATTTTATCTGTAGTTCGCTTTTCTTCCTTAAGTTTAGGATTAGATCAATAGCTACAGTTCGCTTTATCTCTTTCGTATGTCCAGTTTGCTTAGAAGAGGAATTTTTTTAGGGTAGACCTTATTTTACTTAGGAGAGGAAATCAAAAGGTATCAGAAATCCGAGGCACTTTTAGAACTTACCGGTGCATGATCTTTAGTACTGAATATTCTGCACAATTAGCACCCGGCAATATTGTAGATAAAAAAATATTAATTAAAATATTTAAGTCCCTTTTCATTTTGAAAATGTATCCATTTTGTTAAAGTAGTGTAAATAATAAAAAATCTTTTTTTCCTTTTCACTTTTGTAATCTTTCACATTTAAAGTATTATGTGAAATACATTATTCAAAATATATATTGTGAAAAAATTTCAAAAATAAGTTAAAAGAATTTACGAAAATTACAAATAGTTCACTTTCTTGAAGAATAGTAAATAGAGGAGTTTCTTATGTACCCCAAAATTTATATGTAATATAGTACAGCAATGTATAAAAACTATTCACTGCCCTACTGAACTACCTTGCACTACTACACTGTGTGTGTGTTTAGACCTTCAGTAATACATAAGTAAGTACTATAAGTACTAAGTAGATATTTATTTGTAATAATATAATAGTAAATAACATAAGAAACTTCTCAATTGGGACTAGCCTAATATAATACGTATTTATTACATGTGGGACATTTAAGCTTGTAGATAGCAGCAATACATATAAGCATGTTGTCTTTGTAGCAATGAAATTGAATCAGTGAGATTAAACCTGCGGAAGTAACGTGGATGGACTTTGGCTCGGCCAGAATGACCTTTTCATGAATTTCACTGGTTTAAATTCACTCCATATTCCGCACGAATTGGTTCAGTCAATACGCAAAAGAAACCTTATACTTGCTACATACGTATCTCTGGACTGCTACGTATAGGTTGAACATATGCCTATGCAATTCATTATAAGAAAAAGCGCCAAAGAAATAGTTACTAAGACTAGTTATTATAGTACTTACTAATTATGAATGACATTATATTGTTTATATAATCAAAATGCTAGTATCGTTTAACAGAGCTGACAATTAATCACTATTTGCACTTGCATGTACATACAAATGTGATTAGTAGAATATCAAATTGCTTGTGACTTCACTTTTCTATTTGTTTAACTGGAATAATTAAGTGCAGAAAATGCAAACGATGCCACATGACAGCTATCAATGTTCCATTAGGCTACTTTGCCTACTGACGCAAAGACTAATAGAAGTACGTGCTATAAAAACTAATTATAATTTTAGATTGACCATGAGTCAAAATCAGACGTGCTTAAATATCCATAACTAAAATGAAGACTAAAATTGGCAGATTCAGCGCAGCACTGTAACCTTCAAGTGTGCTTAAGAAGAATTTGTATTTAGGTAAATACTGTACCACGATCAAGATCAGCAGTTGGGATTTTAGCATATATATTACTTGCTACTCAACTCCAAGAGTTTTTCAGGACGTAATACTCAAAAATGTGAAAATAGTGATTTGATATATTGTATAAGCAAGTTGAAACACTTCTTCTACAGTTTATTCGCAAGACAAACACAGGAGTGTAACTTTTCTCAACCATTCTAACTTTTCAGGAACTTAAACTTTCTCCAAACTTTTACTTTTACTTTATGGCAAATCAACTGGCTCAATTTGCGCAAACAATCTTTATTTTTTACACCATATATTTTTTACTGTATACATAAAAAATTTCTAACTCTTTAGAATTCTCTGAATTCTGGCATATAAGTATTTATTGCTATTACTAAACCATTACAAATATGAAATAATTGGAATCAACAGCTACTTTAAGTTACGTTGTGTCGTCAATTCTTTGGAATTAAGATAAAGTAAATTGGAAGCACAACCGTGCAAATAATTTTATATCTGTAGAACTAAGTAGTAAATATTATTGTCAAAGTTAGTTGCTTAAAGTGTCTTTTAGCTTTGTGGAGGATTTATTTCTACTTTCGGAGCAAATTTTTGCAGTTCAATGCATTTGCGTGGCTGAAAATATTATGACAGATTCTACCGTATAATTGTCTCACATATGCTACGGCATAAATTGAAAATGAATATTACAGACAGTAGGAACGGAAATGTAGAACAACCAGCTGTACTAGTACATTTTAGCTACTTAAAACTTTACATTGAAGCTTTCTCTTGCCATTGACAAATTTTATATAAAACTTTCTCTGTATTTAATGGAATCCCAAGTATATTCTTTTGTAAGTTTATTATACTAACTTAACATCCATTCGGCAAGCTCCTATACTGTGTTAGTATTTGAACAGTTAAAAAGTAAGATAAATTAATACTGGGGCAAAGTTAACGACATACACAAATTCAGTTAAGGACTAAATTAATTTTTTACCACTGGACAAGTAGCAAGTAGATTTTTGCCTACGGTTGCAATTAAAAAAAGATTTTGAGTTATTTCTCCACATGGTTTTAGGCGCAAAGGTCTTTGGATTATCTATAAACGTTATCTGTAAATTCATATCCATACTAGGTTAGATTGATCCGTACTGACGATTGTTGGTTGTTTCAACCCGTACTAGTACTGTTTAAAAAGACTGTCTTTCAATATGAACTAAATAGCATGTACATAATAATGTGACATACCTTAGCTACACTAGTTGATAGTCTAGTGAGGATATCTGTCAATTTTCCAAATTGCATTACGTGTCTAGATAATAATGTATAAAGTGACAAAAAGCGAAAATTGATTTTTATTGCTGGAGCTTACTTGTGAAAGTGATTGTTGTACGGGAAAGTGGGTCTACTCGCATTGACTGAGATTATGGATTCCTGTGGTTAGTTTATTGACATGAAAATAAAAGTGTCAAAGATATTTGCATACATTTAAATATGTTGAATTGACAGAGACGTGCTCTGAACTGACGCAGAAGGATAACAAATTCCTCTCTGCCTCAACTAAGATTTTAGCATTCCTAATCTTAGAAAATAGAAGTTGAAGAGGTTTGTCTCCGCATTTGAATACCCTAATGGAATAGAGTGGTCGGATAATGCATCCTGTGCACTGAAGCATTATGGTAATACCTGTCTGTATTATACTCTACATTTGCACGCTTTTCCTCTGCTAGGAACTGAGGCAATGTGACATGTTAAGTGAAAGTAAGTGAAAGCATGCAAACTATGACACAGCAGAGGTGCCTGCATAACTCATGAAGAGAATAATAATTTCATTATAATTTAGTGAAAACTAAGTGTGCTGAGATATAGAAATGTTTCCATTTCTGCGTCAGACCAAACTTTACGAGATTTCGTAGTAAAGGATCCTTTTTTTGATTTTACTCTTTATAGATATATGTACACACTACATTTTATATACTAGAATGGAAAACATCATTATATTATTGTAGAGAAAGTTGAAATAGGGTTATACGCTGGCGTATTTATTTATTCAGTATAACATTCGCTATTCGCTACCTATCTATAATTATAAGAAAGTGATGCTACCTATAAATACTTTGTCTACTGAATCCTCTATTGTGTAATAATATAGTATAAGACAGTTTTTCTTTATTTCAGTGTATCATCTTCCGAGTGGAGAATCATCCGTACTTTCAAGAATTTACTCAGTGTACGAGCATCTGGCTGGGAGGGGAAGCTGAGTTGGCTAATACGGCACTTTCCCTGTCTATCATGTATTTCCTGCCGTTAGCTGTCATCATTTTCTCCTATGGGAACATCCTTCATAAAATTTCCAGCGAGTCGCATGGAAATGCAGGTGAACAAAATAATGCTAATCTTCAAAATACTATATAGTTGAAGTTGTCAAAGTAAAAGACCATTCTTAGTAGATATAGGGTACACAGGGATCAGTCTATACTTTGTTATGTAGTGCCCGAGTAGTACAGCCTCACGGAAATCATTGTATACATTTTTGTTAGGCTGCACCCATCGCATATAGATCATAGTGCAATAATTTGATTAACTGGAGTTATAGCTCAGGATTTAGGATCATACGTACATGTACGTAAGAAAAAACTTGTGAGATGGTGAGACTTGTGAGATTGTGAGAAATTGTGCAAGCTTCCATGCCTACAGCTACTACATAATGCTTTAATGGAAACCCACTTACTGTAGAAACTGTTGCGGATATCCGTGTGTTAATAAAATGATATTACAATTCCATATTTGCTGTTTTGTATACTTAGATGGCCGAGAGACGCAATTTCTTCGTCGGAACGACTCTTCACTTATTGGCAGAGCAAGAATTAGAACACTTAAACTTACAATTGTTATAGTACTTGTGTTTCTATTTTGCTGGACGCCATACGTAGTCATTTCTATGTGGTAAGTGTCTATAACTATATTATTACTTACATAAGAATAGCATCCTGACACACATGTGGATAAACTCCATGCAAATTCTGGGAAAGTTCTATGCAAAATGCAAATACGTATAAGACACTAAAATGTTACGCTTTCAACTAATGGCCTTTTAGTTTTCTGTTTAAATTAAAGCACCAAAATTGTAAATCAGCGACAACTCCTCAAATCCACCAGCTTACGTGTTGCTCCTTATCTTATCCAGTGTTTACTACCACAACCTCTGGGTTTCAAATGTCAAAAAAACACTTCAATCTTGATATAAAGCATGTGACATCACTGAACAAGTTGCTAAACAATTGGCAATGGAAATCTAAATTAACATTGAGGCTTCTGAAAAAGCCTACGCGAGATAATCTGTCAAACCAGCGATGACAGAAATGCCAACTGATAGCGGAGCAAAATTTTTCCAGGCTAACTTGACTCGTCTGTATTAACAAGAAAATATTTTTTTGAATTTTAATAACACCTTAACCCCCTACGCCTAATGATTTGCTATTTTAACATTTTCAATTTTGTTCAGCATTTTATTAACGTAATTGACTAGTTCAACATTTTTGATTAACTCACGTAAGTAGATACTACTTTTTTTTAAAAAAATTTTAAACCATTGATATCGCAAGCATTTATTTTTAAATTACAAAATTGATTGCATAAACTATGGGATTTAACCAATTGTCGCTGATTTATCAATTTGCATGGAAGTTACTAAAAGTCCATTCATTAGTCGGAAACTTGCTATTTTAGTTTTTTATTTGCATGGAACTTTCCCAAAATTGGAATAATTTCATATACATATAAACCATCATACTGTAGTGGAGGTGGAGTTTACACACAAGTGCACTTAAAATATTTCACATCCTATTATAAATCCCTCAAGCCTATAAGCTTTCTGTGACTTTCTCCTTTTAAATAAGCATAGTATACTTAGTATAGTTACTATTGATGTGATTGTGATGCAATACAATTCACAGTAAAACGGGGGATGTAAGTAAACGATTAAAAATGAAACTATGACCGATATTCTCAGTAAGCTGTAAGTACTTATTAATTTATTACAAATGTTGGCAGCCCTTAAGTACCGTGACGAACTAGCTGTTGATTCAGTTCAGTAACCTTGCTGACAAAGTATGCATTGAATTTACTAATCCTTCCAATTGTATTTTCCATTTACTAGGCACATGATAGATCGAGAGTCTGCAGAGAATATAAACGGCTACATTCAAGACTCGTTATTTATAATGGCTGTGGCTAACTCAACGTTTAAGTAAATTCAAATTATATATTACTGTATCAGCTGTTTATAACTCTTTAATTCTCGATTATCCTCTTGACTGGCATTATGAAAAGTGTTTTCTAAATCGATTTATTCTCAATTTAATTTGCAGTCCTATTGTCTACGGGTTATTTCACCGCAAAGGGAGATCAAAACCCGGCATCGCAAGTGTTTCGAAAGTTACTGGAACCACAGCAGCGGAAATTTAGAAAGCATCTACAGATACATATACCCATTTAACAAAATAGGATTCTCTATGCATTTTCAGCCTTATTTTTGCTACATAATAGCATACATGCAAATACAGATAATTATCATTTTGCGGAATACACAAAATCGATTGGCTCAAACCATATAAAATATAAATCGTTACAGGTAAAGTTGATTTAACTTAAACAATTTACATAATAAAATACGTACCTACACTTGACCACAATTACATACAAGTGTGCTTAGATAATAATTATAGTAATTAATAATTTAATATTGATTTAAATTGTACTAAAGATTAAATGAACTTTAGAAAACACTTATAATTAACACAAATACTAAATACAAATAAATACTTAGTTAAAATAATCAAAGGTAAGTAGGTAAGTAAAAGGTAGGTACTTTAGGAAAGTTTAGGAAATTAGGACAAACAACATAAATGGAAAATTAGGCTCACTGACGCATGATCTATTTACTTATACGAGCGCTTTTTGATATGGCGTATTACACTAATATCTTTTTGTATGTATTCATTATTGTGACAAATTCTTCTGAAAAATTACGGATAATTTGAAACTAAGCCTGTTTAGTATTTGTGGTAACAAACACTCAATTGCGTATCTGTAGTATATAATATGTGATATATAAACTAATACGCAGATAATAAGCAGTATTGCTGAATAGGTATAGTGCATATTATACAAGATACAACTTATTATACAATATATATTATAAAGTTCTATAGAGAATTATTCACATATTTAGATTACGATTCTGAGCTGAATGCTTACTAAAGCTTGTATTGATATGCAAAACCGCTAAAACGAGAATGAATATAACGTACCACCGTACCGTGCGTTTTACTGTATATAACTTAAAAGACTTGAGTTGAGAAGAGGGTTGTTTGCATGTAGATATTTACATTGCGCACAGTGTTGTATGGATAGATAATGTCGTAGACTCACAAGATTATTTTGTAGAGGAAAGTAAATATCTGATTGTATGCATACGACCTACTACGAAAGGAGAAGTGAAATGGGATTGCTGATCGATTGTAGTAATTCGTATAAGCAAGTTAGGTTGTTTGTCAAGCGGAGCGTAAGAAAATTTCACCAAAACAAGCGAAAATACTTCAACTCTTTAATCGTCATCGCATCATCAGTACAAGATTATACGTATGCTACAAACGACGAGACTTTGCATCAGAAGTTCTGGAGAAGGCAACAAATTATTGTCGTAAAATATATACTATTTGTACATGCGAATATATTTGCGGATTTTCATTTATTAACCCAACTAAATAATCAGTCAAGCTCGAAAATGAACGGAACTGCTCTACATAGATCTGATCTGAATATCATCATCAGCAGTGAGATGCTTGATGTTGATGTCACATCACGAGACGCTACCTAAACAATAAATTGCCCCAGGAGATTTGCTCCATATTCAATTTACTAATATCCTCATGTGTATAGTGATAATAAATACCAAGGTGTATTCAGTTACTTATGTATTATTCAGTTCGTCGCTATATTTTAGATGTCATTGAGTTGTGTACCATTTATTGTCAGTTAACTCAGTATAAATCATTATTACTACAACACCTATGTACATTATGCCAAAACGGTGCAGTAGAGAAACTAATTTAATTAATCTGTCATAAAAAGTACACCCATACTTTCTCCAACCTGTGGTTAAATGGTTAAAATTAAAATAGAAGAAATCTTTATGCATGCAGAGCAGTAGGAGTATTTATTTGTAATTTATATTGATAAGGTTGTATTACATTACCATGATATTTTTAGCTGGTCTAACGATTTTAATGTAAATTAGCTAACTTGTATGGGCAATCTGTACTATATTATATTATTTTGTATTTACTATATTATGTATGTCATAATTATGTATAAGATTTATAGTATGTATTTATAAAGCGTTAATATACTATATTATGCACTCTGACTAACTGTTAGGCTAAAAAATGTGAATGTAGGCTTAAGAAGATTAAAGTTAAATAAATTCTATATAGACCGTCCGAACAGAACTGAAAGGGTGAATGATTTTGTGGCTGATAATTTCTTTCCCATTCAATATCTGTCTAGTGTAGTTACTGAGTTAGTAATTATAAATTAATTTAGTAGCACTGTAGCCGAAAGTAATTGCTCTCTTCAGGCTTGGCTTGGCTTAACGAGCCCGTTAATTAAGTGGCTTTGGGAACTTTGCTAACAATAATGACGGATTAATTGACAAGAGCTTTTGGAGACAGCAACAGTAGCACCACAGAGATATTATTAATAGAATAGTTGATGTGCAGTGGTCTGGTAAAGTGTAACCACATCATAATAATATCTTATGGACTTGTAGTGTTTAGTTCCCACAATGCATTCATGGACACTTATAAATGGAAACTAACATAACATAAGTAAGTCTACTTCAAAATACTATTGATTATCTTCAGTCCTTGCAAATGTAGTGTAACGTTTGGAAATTCTGGAAACCAGTTTCAGCGCTATTAATCTTAAAACACTAATAAGGCCGTGGTGGAAAACAATTGAGAAAATCGGCTTACCATTTCCGTAATAATGCCTAACTCCTTAAATACACATTTTCCTTTGTGTTCCATGAAAGTTCTACATTATTACTAAAAGTAAGTCTGCCGAAGTGGCAATCAAAGGGTATTTTGTATGTCTGTCAAGTAGTAATTCACAAATTGACATTAAAATGCTTTTAGATACATAAAGTACTTTCATAAATAAAAATAATTCGTTCATTTTGATTTTCAATATATTTCATTCGTAATTTGAAATCTTTCAGTGAAAGTTTTCCTTAATCTGAAGAGAAAGTCTATTTGTTCACTATAGACATGCTAATTATTCAATGACAATACCAAATACTG
This sequence comes from Tomocerus mixtus, assembly GCA_034694165.1. Classification (NCBI taxonomy): domain Eukaryota; kingdom Metazoa; phylum Arthropoda; class Collembola; order Entomobryomorpha; family Tomoceridae; genus Tomocerus; species Tomocerus mixtus. Next base: position 5,095 of record JAQFYC010002850.1, on the reverse strand, counting down.
ATTTAACTAGTATATCTTGTTTATTTACTCGTTTCTTCGGAATGTTTACTCGGTCGAATTGAGTGACGATAGATAGACTATTCTCCTATAATGTGTTTCTGCAGACACAATATAACCTTATAGCTTCCTATAGTTATAAATTATAAGTATATAGGAAATGTTGTCATTTATATGCGCCCATGATTCATGATGATGATGACTTGCGTCAATTTATCTCATCTCTTCAGCTCATCATTACTACTTAATACTGTTACTGTACGAAGGTATTTGACACAACGCAGAGTATCAAAGTTTATGCAGATACATTTTGAAAGGGAGGCAACGAACTAAAAGCTGCATACAAAATGTCTCTGGATATTTCATCATAAACCATAAAATAATAATGCAGTAGGATATAGATGAATACGGTTATGGGGTTTCCTATTTAATTTTAAATTACTTTGGTAGAGAGAAAGTGAAGAGAATAATTAAAAAGGCAAGTCGGGGGAAAATTGTAGGAGAAATGCATGTGAAAATGTCATCTCATGAGCAAATGAGAATAACTTAGTATTTAGGTAGATAATAAAAAGCTCAACTTAGTTGTAGTTCTACTTACTATACGAAGGAAGACTAGTATATCAATTTTAGAAGAGTTTAAACTCAAAAGAAGCTATGTAAGATACAGATGCAGAATGCTATTATAGTTAGAATATCTATATAGGTTCATCATTAACTCATTGTCAGTCAATGAGAATGCAAACGAATCTCACCAGGGAGTCCTATGAAGTGGAAAAGTCAACTAACATGGCAGATCCAAAATAACCGTGTGCTCAATGTAGGTAACCTCAATTCGTCCTTCCCTATATTATACATAAATAGTTTACCAGCACAAATATGCTAATGTAAGTGTCAGCGGCTACTTTGCAAATCCACACTACACGGCAGTAGTACATTAAATTTATTGCTTGAATTTCATTTTTAATACAAGCACAGAGCTCAGCACATGGGAGGGAATCTAGGCATGATACTTAAGTAACACATGGAAATCTAGGAAATTACTAGGAAGAAGAATTTCTCATGGAGTTCCAATATTAACGCTAACACGGATACAATTTCACTAACCTCAAAAGGCACAACCTGATATTGCAAGATATAAATTGTAAACGGAAACCTTCGGGCACCTCATAAGCAACACGGGGCGGGTGCGATATGAAGATAATCAGTGTAATGCACTCCATTGCATTATGCATTAACCTGAATTGGAAATAGTTACACACACCTCACATGAAATGTTATGAGCGTTCTATATTTCCCTTATGGTTTTCCTGTTTCCCGTAACACCCGTACTGGTATCCACTATGGGCAAGAAATATGGTGTTTAAAATAAATTACAGTATAATATTTGGCCAATCTCTTGGAACAACTCCGTCTAAACCAGGAATCAGAACAATTTGGAAAACACCATTTAAAAGCCGAGATTCGGTTTCATAAGGGAGTTTGGGTTCGACCATGTAAAGAAGGTTACCTACTAACAACATAAAATATAAGGCCTAATCTAAAGATCATATTTTAACCATGCTTCCTTCAAATTATCTATTAAATTAGCTACGGGTTAGGCGGTTTAGTCCCATCTTAGGTGGGCTTGGTGACTAGTATGTATTCTTGTCGGTATTATATGAAATTATATTATGGATAGGGCCAATAGGACCTAAGGAAATACACCAGAAATGGAATGTCGTGAGTTAACAAATTAAGAAAGGTGTATTTTGTATGGCATGTGTTGGTACAGTATTTGCAGGTTATCTGCATGCTCAACTAAATGAAATAATATTGGGTTAATTCATCAACTAACTCAGTCTGCGTGATGAAACTAGATCGACTGTGGCTCTTGGTAATTTCTTGTACTAGATTGGAACGGGTTCTCGGAGAATTGCTTAACAACATTTAGGGAGTCTAACTTTGGTTTACTGTGCAGCTATGTGAGCCCTTATGATTGGCTGTGAACCCAATGATGTCGTCTGGTTCTGGTTTATTGGTATCTCTTTTGCCTGTATAGCCCTCCCACACACAAGTATTTGATAGCATAGAAATTCAGGAGAGAATTAATTAAGGACTTGCTATGTTTACACACTGCTTAAATGGTACTTAATAACATCTAACTTATTTAGGTGGGCTAAATACATTCATCACTCTGCACTCTAATTAAAATTCTAGGAAATTACACAGTGTTTGCAAATAACAGTAAACACAGACTCTTTAGAGAATCTTGTGAAATTTATTTTGACACTGGTTTGGTTTACATATAATACAAATATTATTGTAAGTAGGAACAAAACGTATTAAACATATACGTTTTTATATTTCATAAACGTGTTTAGGCACTAACTACACTACAGATATATTTATTGTACAACAGAGTACAACATATATTTTGCTTGTAACTCCAAGCAAAAAATGGACTACACTACAAGTAAAAAAGCTACAGACAGCAACGGAAATACAAAAACATGTTTACAGTGTCAGTAGGTATGTGGAAATACAAACACAATATTACTATATAGATATACTCACAAAATACACCAAATAGTTCCTGTCTTGTATCCCGTATCCGTGCTAAATTAATATAGTGGCATACAACAAGCTTCATTTGACAAAAAAGTTGTATCTTTGCTGTTGAACCAACTTTACTTTCCCTTGCCTTCTTTCCAAGTAAAAAGTTGACCTACTCAGCTCCCACGTAGTATATAGTACACTCAGGAAAAAATATGTCTGTGACTGTCTGGAAATCTCATTCAAGTGAACACAATCAATCGATCATCAAAGTCACATTGAAATGAAAGGTTTATTAAAAAAGCTACGTTTGGGGAAATGTCTACCTTAAAGAAAAATGATTCTTTATGTTCATGTCTATATTCTACACTCAAATATAAGTCTATTCCTATCATAATACCCTTTACACTATTTACAAAGCTATCAAAAGATATATCTGTATGTAAACCTATGTTGTGTTTATAAGAAATATTACATAACATTACTATGAAGTAAAATAGGTATAGGTAATAAAGGTCTTTATTCTTTATTTGATTTAACAACCTTTCTCCGTTCAAATTCAGTCTAGTGTAAGAATAAGTGTAAAAAATCTTTGAAGTCTTAACTGTTTAAGGCATCAAGCGATTTCCCAAAGATTTTCACTAAAACGCTCACTCTTCTTCTACGCCATTTCCTGTTGACAGACTATTTCATCTTAAATTGTGAACGCTTGTCAAAAACTCAACGACTCAACTACTCTTCTCTGTAAATGTATGCAATGAAAGTATATCCATAAATAGATTTATAGGTATTTGGGGTACTTGAACGATAAAGTATCCATTCTCTCTTTGACACTTGTTACAAAGGTAAATAACACTTCAAATAAACAAACAATATAATTTCATCTACTTACTGATACGTACTTACAAACAAAATTCTGGAGAAATGTTTATTGTGGTGAGATTGAGAAGGTACAAAGCATAATCACCTGCTGGTAAGTATATACAGTGATATTTATATTTACCACAGACTACAAACAAATGTAGAGATATAATGCACATTTACACTTCTCCTTTGATACATATAGCTGATAACACCTTCTAAAAGGTCAAATGCAAAATTGGGTGTTCTATTAGCGGTTTCTGAATCAAGGAAATCCAATTTCACTCAAGTGCACACCACGTCATTTTCTAAAATATGAAATATGGCTAAGAAAATCAGAAAGAGAAAGTTGTCAGACTACGAAAAGGCCTGTCTGTCAATTGAAAAATTACCTTTCCCTTTCCCCGGATGAAAGCACATGAAAATTTTATGGGAACAATAAATCTCTCTAGAAAATATAATTGCTTCAGTCTTTATCATACTTTAAGAATTGTCTTTCCAGTCATTTTCGTTTTCCATTCTATTAAAAATTAACTTAAGCTGAATCTGTAGGCAATCTGCCTTCCCTCATTTGTATTTACCTATATAATTCACAATGTTTTATTACTTTTCACCAGCCTTGATATACATAAAAGTTTCCAGTTTCCACTACATATCCATACTTACTACATAAAAGATTAGATTACCGCAAACTCATTTAAGCATGAAAACAACTGTATTATTTTGTCTATGAAATCATTTTAAAAAGAGGGGGCGTAATAAAAGCAGACATTATAAGTGGTTAAGGCCAAGATATGTAAAGAATACTAAAACGTTTACGAGCAAAAATTCAATTTTGCGAAAGCCATTTGTGTTTCACTTTTCATAACATCATATAGCAGATATGCTTGAATATATCATATCTATATGCTTATATTGGTATATTGCAAATAACATAAACTTTGTTAATCTCATATCTTGGTAAAGGTGAAAGTTTGAACATTTACATTCTATTAGTACTTTCTGACTACAGTATCAATGGCCTAGGTAAAAATAAGAAATGGTCGGTTTACCAATAATAATACCTACAAAGGTAAGCCAAAAAGCGTCAAAAATGAATCATATCCGTGAAAATTAAAATTCGCACAGGTTCTAGCTGCTTGGAAGACAGCATTTAAATCGGGAAGGCACGCCCGCAGAATATTTAATAAACCCTTTGGGCGTCTTGAAACTTTCCAAGACTTTCACTCACTCATTCTTGACTTTCTTCATTTCTATGTCTTAATAAGGAATTCAATAAACGGCAGCCGTTCTCTCTGCGTAGGTATTTTCCCAACGGTATTATTTAAGTTGTGTATAAGACTTAGCTGATCCTAAGCAAGGCGCCTGGCTTAACAGAAAATAAAAAGGGAGATGGCTGGTGGCGGTGGCATGGCATCACGAACAGAAACTATGAGCGGCCAAGCCAGTGACCTTGTCCTAAGAGTGCAGAGCATTGAAGATCTCTGCCAGCGAGGAGATTGACGTGAACTGAATCTCAAGACTGGAGTGAACCCAGATCTTCTCAGAAGTATTCTTCTTAAACCTGCCAACTAAATGCAAGCACACCATTACATTGAATTGGAGTCCCATCTCCTCGTTTTCTAAATGGCTTATATTTAATGGCACCCCAAAAATACTTACTTTCCCCCAATATTTATACTTACATTTGCCCTAAATATGGTAA
>JAQFYC010002849.1:0-23282 GCA_034694165.1 Tomocerus mixtus | reverse complement strand
GAACTGAACTGTCCTTCAGACGTAATAGTATTAGAAGTTGCCGACTTAGTTACAATGTTGTTGAAATAAGTCGATATCCTTCTCTATTAGTCACCCAAAGCCTTTCACTCGGAAGGAAGTGAAATAGAAAGAAGACAAAAGTCTATCGAGTGAAAAGACAAGCTTTTCTAAGAAAGGAGAAAGTTTTACTCGTTTCAGAACAGATAGCTATCTTACTCCTTTCCTTTGAAATACATAATTTACAATATAAGTTCACCACAAAACAGAACTTCTTCATAACAAGGCAAGAAGAAAGAAAAGCATGTACCTTTTGCTTGTGAAATGCCATGCCATAGTTTACTAGATATCTTTAGGAACTCGCTCGACATTACATTACATTGCAAGTATTGGGTTGGATTGGATCGTCTGTCTCTTAGCTCCTTTCCCAGTTTTATAACTTGTAAGTAATCGTATTAGTGAAGTGGAAAGAAAATCTTGCCGCCCGCCCTACTACAACTATTTCTACTATCTATCATTATATCTATTTAGCTCTAAATTCAGTGATCGTCTTTTCACTACTCCTTTTCCTCCAGTTTCTCTTTGTACTTTCAACTGAATGACATAAGAAACGGGAACGCTACCCCATAAGGCTTGCCGACATTATTGTGACATTGTGAATTGTGAAGCAACATCCTGACGTAGACAGTAGGCAGTAGATACTAGATACTTAGCACAATATCGCATTAGTGAACTGAACTCGACTGGAGTTTTAGCTATCACAGAAAACTGAACTGATCTTCAGTTCACTTCAGTATTCAGCAAGCTTTAGACAGTTGTTTGACTTGGCACACAGTTTTGCCTTTTACAAGACATGTCTTTTATGCACAAAGAGAAAGTCTACACTTTTCCCACTTTATATCATCTTCCTGTAAAAAATAAGCCCTAAACCAAACCAAAAAGCTGAAAAGTTATAAATAGGTGTAATATTTGGAACTGATTTAAATCTCTCAAGAAATCGAAGGAAACTTTAGTCCCATGCACACACAAAGTGAATCTCTATTTAGGTCCCTTTATTGCATAGCATCATGCAAATGTTGAGCAATCGAAAACATATCAGACAGTAGCATCTCCCGATCTTTCTTTTCTTTCTCAAAGATAGGAATCACTATTGATATAATGCAGAGACATAGAATGAGAAATGTCGTGCAGAATCTTTTGTCTCCGTCTCCGTCCAAGCAAACCATCGCAAAGCCAAAGCAAGTCAAGCTGAATTCTGAATTGCATAGAAATATCGATGGTTCAGTCTTTCGGAAAAAAGGAGCTTTTATGTTAGGCGACCGGCTATAGTAAAGTTAACGTTACGTCAGTCGATCTGGCCTGTCGATCTGCTCTAAACGGCCTTTCCTCGCTTTCCTTACTAATACTTCACCAAATTATGCATGCGGGAGAAATATCCTACATTCACGATAGGTAGCCAAAGTAAACGTGTATAGTATGCAAAATCTTCCGTCAAGAAGAAAAGTCTTCCCTGCAATCCACTTATCTACACAAGACAAGAAAGAAGATTCCTTCCTATTCCTCCCCACCTCACCTCAGTATATCAGATAATAATAATATATTATATATTATATCCCTCCGCTTTCTCTCTAGCAAAACTTATTATATAATATATTATATAAGGGCACACTTAAAATTTTATCCCTGAATATTATGTGTCCTCCAAAGAGTAGTATATTCAAAACTAGAAGGTGTAAGTATAAGTAAGTATATGCATATTATAGAAATGAACGACATATTTACATATATAACGAGGACAAAGGAGCAGAAGTGTTGTAAAATAAAAGTAAAGGAGCTCCATATATATTTAGAGTACTAGGGAGTACAGTTCACACACAACATCACACATCTAATCGTGAGCTACAGTAGGAGAAGAGTTGTAGGCTGCAGGAGCAGGTCGGGGCGCCACGTCTAACCTGACATGACCATCGCATCGTGAGAAACTAGAAACTCTACTGCTAATAATCGTCTGCCAACAGAATAAGAGCTGAGAGCCAAACCAAGCAAAGGCGAGGAAACTAAACTAAAGTACGGAAGGCATGGCAAGCAAAAGCAAATGCTGACTATCACCGTACCACACTACGGCGGCTTCCTTCTCTTTGCCTTCCCAATGCCTTTTCGTCTTCCCTCACTTCACTTCACTACTGCCAGAGGAATGGGGACAAATCGATACGAGGAAGTGTATAGAGTGAGTACTCAACTCCAAAGCCAAGCCAAACCCAAGAAGGCGGCTGCCGTACACAGACACAGACTTCCTTTCCATACAATGCTTACACTTTTACAAAATACTACTATGTACGCTACGTAGTCCAAGCTATTGCTTTGCTTTTCCTATTCAATGTAATGTAGGAACTTCTACTTCAAACTTTCATTACAATACACCATAGAGGGCAAAATAGATCCACTCCTTTCTCCTTTCCACTATAACTTTTCCTTATTAAATACTTTCTCCATTGCATGCGGTAACAATTAAACATTCTTTCAATAATTGATATCTGCCTACATCCTGTTTAGTGGATTTGAATTCCATTTGTAAATATGCAATCATTTGCTTTCTCTTTTTATATAGATACACCATTTAAAACTTTCATTTAAGCTTTTGTTCACATTTGCTTGACGATTGACGAACTTTATTAGTATTACACTGTTTCGAAGTTTACAGATGCGAAAGGATATAAGTATTGACTTTTTGTGTCGCTGACCAAAGAGAAAGTCTACGTTTTTATAAAACATTGATAAAGCTCTGTGATAAATCCCTAAGATATTATTATCGCGTTTACGTTGTGTCTTTTCTGTCTCTCTTCCCTATTCGGAAGTTTCCACGAATATTTTCTCTATATTTCACATCGCTTTCTCTGTGAAGTGAATTTACTCGGCTTCACTCGTACTCTTCTGGTTCTGCACAATCTAAGTCTAGTGTTTCTTTTCTTCCTTGTTTCCCCTTTTATCTGTATCTACACTAGTAAAGACATAATAATATATATTACATTCTATCAACTATATATGCTTATACTCATTACAACACTACCGTAGTTATTCTATGTTCCGTTTACTTTTCTTTGTTGCTATAAAGTATACTTCACTCACTCACGACACAACTATAACTTTTCCGTTGCAAACTCCTGACTTCTAGCTATAGAATTTCCTTTCACTGCTTTCTCCTATTGAAAATTGCCATCTCCTCACTGAGCTAGTTTTAAATATATACACCATAAATGAACCAAACTATATTTCCCATATGAGCCAATATAAAATGCTCACGTCTTTAATGTACTCGTTCCACATTTTATTATCCCTCCCAAGATGGTCGTACTCCTAGGGTGGTTTCATGGTGTTGCATCCATATTTACATTTAAATTGCTACAATTTAAAATGAGTATGGGTAGAATTCGCACAAATTGTATTCTTTATTTGTATTTGCCACAAAAGAAAACAAATAATTACAACTTCATCAAAAATGCTCTACTTTGCATTGTGTAATTGTCTAAATACTAATTATAGCTAATTACATCAGCAAATTTTATCCTTATCTTTCGTAAACGATAGGAGGATAACGCTAATGCAAAATAATAATACTGTAATGTTTACATTTGCTGATTAAAGGCACTTCATCATTCAACAAATAACAAAATAGCATTACATTTGCTATGGTGTTCCTTCTCCTTCCCAGCGAACCATTCCTTTGCCCAGTTGCTCACATTTTAAAAAATTCCATATTTACGTACATAATTCTCTCGTATCGACAAAGAAACTGAGATCACCACTAATAATATAACAATGCATATTATCTAAGCTGGTAAGTGTTCATATTGTGTAAGGAAGGCTAAAGGACCAACTAGTACTGATATTCCTTGTACAACTATATTCCTTATATCAATTGTACAGTTTTTACGTAACCACACTATTATTTATCTAATCTCTTTGGCTAAAAGGTTTGGTAATGGTAATCGTAGGTCTACATCCATTTGTCTTCCCAATGTGGAGCTTAATTTAACTTTGAAGTGAGAAGAGCTGAAGGTTTTTACTTTACTTTCCCTAATATGAACACACCCTCCTAAACGCTACTTAGCTCAAGTTTTTCTTACTGAATTTATTATGTATCTTCCGTATCTTCACAATGTAGGTAAATTGGATCTTTATTCCTAGCACAAACATACCTAAATACTGGCAATTTGCACTTACATAAATATTGAAAGCCATACTCAGGGCACACCATACCTTCTATGAACCGGGCAACACATTCAAGGCGTTTTCTTCGAAGAGATATTATTACAGATATAACAGATACCAGAAAATAACTTCTTCCTTTCCTCCATCTTTCCTCCATTAGTTTTTGTGATATCTCACTTTAAGTTATATGGCAAGGGCAAGGAGGGGACTTTTTTAGCCATCACAAAAAAGAAAGTAAACTATTAGAGAAGGGCGCAATTTACTCGAGGACGCGTGCATCGCCACATATTTTGACAGCTTGAAAATGTCCATCCTTGCATTGCATTGCCGTTTGATGATCATATTTTCCTGTTCGCGACATTGAACTTTTTATGGTAAGATAAAAATGAAGAATCGGAAGCAAAATAGATTACGTTGGCAAGGTTGAGTACTACATACCCAACATATTGAATATAAACTCGCTAGTAAACATTATATATCCGTATAGGCCATTTGTAACCAGATTTTTTGCTCCTGCTAACATTCACATCACTATTGAGGAATTTGATAGAACTATGGCGACTTTACTGACACTTTCTTTCTATACCCTTCAAATTGCGTTAGGACATCGTTATCACTTAAACTGTCACGTCTAATACAAAATAAGTGAAATGCAGCAAATTCCATAACAGTGCTGTGCAACAATATGTTCCATATGGGATAACAATATCCAATATGCAAAAAAGTTACAAGATGAAGACGGTCTTTATACATTTATGTATAAACAATGCATAGATAATGGATATGCATATCGTATTGTGCGCATTTGTAATACATTATAACATATAGAGCGTAGCCAGATAGGCATTTCATACGCTAAAGAATCATCAGTTCACAGGATCAGCACTAAAATGCTACATCTTTATTTACCGACAATATCTAAATGGAACGTATGGCTCCGTCAGATTGCATGCAGTCGGCTTCACTTACACTTCCCTAGTATCTCTTCTAATCTGCCACAGGAAACTACCGAACTACCCGTTTTCTGGTTTGGCTTAATGCTAATGACAAAGTAAGTTCCATCTAGACCTAGACTCATCTGTTTTCTGTAACGTTTTTTAGACTCACCCAGTCACATTCACGCAACATCAACCAAACATTGATTGTTCATCCCGCCTATCTCAGACATATCTTCTTTCACTCTTCCTACTCTCTACTGTCGATATCTCTAAGCCTTGTCAAAGGCAATACATAAAGACCAAGTAAATGACAAAAAACTACTAACACTTTTACCTTTATAATAGACAAATCTTTTCGTATACTTATTAGGCTATTTTTATATAAGGCTATTATACTAAAACCAGCAACAATGATTGTTGTCTTTACAAAATAACTACATATTACATATACATTGATAATTAACTATTGCACGCAGTGGACGTCTGCATTAAACTTATGCATCGGTGAAAGGCTAAATGGAGAAGTTGATGTGGCAAATTTTTTCTCTCTTACGATCACAAACAACAGTTCAAGCACTCCGATCGGAGTCAAGGCTTTTACGGTCAACTTTTTGGTTTGTTTTTACTGAAAACAACTTTTAGGAAAACAAAGACAAAGCCTAGAAAATGCAAACAATAATATTTCAATAATGCTTACCTTACCATGCTTATTCATATAGTATGAAATCCATATAATACTAGATAAGTACAGATATGTATAATAGGCACATGTACTAAACAAAACGGAGACAAGCCCATAATATTTTTATTTTATTTAATGCACGCCATCATTTCACAAGTATCGCATATCAAAGGTAGAGTTAAGCTATCCAGAAAAACAAGATACGTTTTCTGTAAACATGTACTTTATAAAGAGAAGTGGTTTATATTTCTGTTCAGGTACATGTCTCTTTTCTCTAGTGTTTACGCTGCTGCTGTTACTTGTGTGATGAGCATGAATTGAATGAATTGAAATCGAGAGACATAAAAGTCAGAAAAATCACTTACTTCATCTGCTTGACTATTGTGCTTTTCCCCGACTCGCCAGCACCTGTAAGAGTCACAAAAGAAAACAAAAATGAGTTAGAACAATGAAGTGATGTGCAGCTGAAAGGGAGAACACATATTATTATATATAAAGCATATAAGTAAGAGTGAGTCAGAGTCAAAGTATATCTACTACATCGTGTCGTGATCGCATCGGAGAAGATATCCAGCATGTAATATACTATAAGTACCTTTAATACAGATAGATATCAAATTATATCAACATTTGACGTCTCTTCGTAGACTAAAACCACTCAACTTTCATTGTCTGAATGCCTGTTAAACGAAAAGCTTGCTTATTGCTACAAGTTGTCGAGTCAGCCCTTTATTGTTCTCTGTTCAACGGGAATGAACTCTAACTAACTAACATGGATCGCATTTCGTTCATTTCGACGAACCACTGTTCTAGTTCTTCTTCTTATATATGAATGCCAATATTGAATACTGAATACATAAACTTTTTCCATATAATACTTAGATAATACTCGTGGTTTAATCAACAAAAGCCAATTTAAGTGGCTTGATATACTTTTTTTAGCTAGGCCATAGAACTATAAACAAAAAGGTAGTTAATGAGCAAGTAATTTTGATAAAAAACATGCTGCCAAGCAAACGTAATTTATCCTTAGATTATATTTCATATTATGCATGTGAAGGCACAATGACTTATCCATTATTCAAAATTCACAACCAATACGATAAATGTCCTGTTGCTTGACTTTCAATAATACTAAACGATTGTTTTGAATGTCCCTTGTTTGCATACATACAAGTAATAATAGTTTGGGTTGTTTGTGGCATGTGTTCTATTATTATGATCCTTAATAGAAATGGCATCACAAATAAAGAAAAACATTGCCTACAGCTACAACACAGTAAGTATGAATAATACTGTTCACAATAAACCTTTTCAACGTAATCTCGTAAATCAATGAAAACATCTACATAGTATAAAGTATAAATGCACACATCAATGAGCACCCCATACGTCCAAAACTAAACTGATGCGACGACATATTAATATACAAAAAGAAAAGGTCACATTGTTATGTTATGTTCTAGTTCTAGCTATTCTTCATAGTGTTACAGCTACTTTAGCTGAAATACTATGTATCTACATTCTACATAATAAAAATAGCCCGAATGTAATCCATACACATGGACATAGCATTCTACGAGCTTCTAATCCGGATGAAGGATTTCCTCTTTCGACCAGACAACTCGCAATTTATTTGCGAACTCTTTTGCCTTTGTAGCTAAAAGCATGCAGTGTGCCAACAGTTTAATGTTTTGAGTTTCAATGCTTTACATACACACAGACTAATAATACATACAATTAATGTACTACACACAAATTGTGTGACACAATCTGCACAATAATACTTACAATTAGTTTGTTTGGCACTGTGCATGAGTTGTAAACTAACAATGCCAGTTTCATAAGGGCCGAGTGAGTAGCCTGAATAAAATAAATTAGTGAGAAATTAGCTCTTACACATGATTCCCTGATATACCCACTGGAACGGCTGCACAAGCAATCAAGTGTAATGCAAATAATACAGTTCCAGAGTATTTCTACGTTTGCCGAATCATACAATTTAGTGACACCCTGCTCAAATAAAGAATACAATGCTTTTGATTAACATTCGCTGGCAAGCATTATAATCAAGTATTGTAATACTTTTACTTTAGTTCTAGTAGCTTTAAAATTGGCAATGAAAGCGATTGACCATTCTTTAATTTACATTTTTGTGATGTTGTTCTACAAACTATTAAGACATATAATTAACCCCGTACATATGCGTAAAACTGGTTAACAATTAAGTAAAGAAAGCTAAAGACAGGTCTCACGCTGGCAGACATAAATATGATCTACATAATAACCACCATGCAGGTCTCACGTTTGGTCTGATCTAACTAAGTAGGAGATACAATATCTGTTCAATTTTTAGCTTACATATACTCAGAAATTATTTACCACCCCAGGGTAATTATACGATTCGAATTGCAATCAGTGTATGTAAATGAAGCTTAATTAATTAAAACAAGGTATACACTCTACACACTAAGATAGAATACTGGTACGGTTTAAAGGATCGGATGGTGGCGTATAGTCGTATCTTATGGCACTACATTGTGCACTACTAATGGTTTCGCTATATAGTGGCAGTGTAAAGGAGTTGGGTTATATAGCTATATATCCCACTTATAATTAGTGTCTACCTTTAAATACTAGTAATTGCAATTCATTTCCTGTGTAAACAACAAAAAGGTAAAACTCTGTCTAGTATGTACTCTGTGAGATATTTTTTCCTTTACTGAACCTAGCACCATATTATATAAATAGATAGTTGTATAATTGCCCCATACACGTTACATAAACAACTAATTATACTCCATGAAGAGTATTACGGCTACGGCCTCAGCCTCAATGAACTGTGCTAAAGATAACAAGCAAACCATCGCAAGCTCCAATACTTCACTTCTTTATAAAAAACTGTCATTGAAAATATGTTTCCATCCCTAGTCCTGGCGCAAAACGACAGAGTCCCGAAATGTGACATTCTTCGTATGTTAAGATTTTATTGATACTCTCGCAATAATTCCGTAATGCATATTATACTGTTATCGATTTTTAAAGTAAAATACGTATGGTTTTCTATCACATCTCACTGTGTGCATAATTCCTGAATTCCTCGCCACCATTCGCAAATACTAAACACGAAAACATTCCTTTCGACATGCTGCATACAGATTTAATTGGTGTATTTGCTCCGTATTACAATACTACAGTGTAGTAGTCTCAAAACAATAATAACAGTTTTATTAGTTAGTGCGTTCAACCCATGAAACTAACTCATGATCAAAATGATTATAATAGTATTATAATGTGTCTGTAGTTGTAAACACAATGTCATAAGTCAAATCATTTTACTCAATTTTGTTAATTTAACATTTTGACTTGTACCGTAATGTCTTTCGCAAATCGCATTCCTGTCTAGCCAACTTAACTTCAAACTTCAACCCAATGACACAAAAACTAACAAACAAAGTCCAATCCAATTTGACTTATGAAAAAATAAGTTAAGACATAATTTCTTTGCACTGAGCAAACTATTGGAAACTGGCTAACAGACAGAAATACCATCATTTTTCAATTTCTACTAAGTACGCAATCACTTCCTTCCTCCTTTGAAGTGAAGAGGACCTCCCGATAAGGAAGAGAATAAAGTATTTCCATTTACAAACGAAACTCTTAAACCCAACACAAAAAATTCTGACAAGATGATTAAGATGAAAGCCTTTCTTAGAAGAACCCTCTGCATACACGCGGAGAAGAAGCGCAACCCAACAACGGATCGAACAATATCCAGTCTCCCGTATACTAGTATAATACTATGTAATGTATTACAATTGTACTGTACGCTGTACTTAGTTGGGTTCAATAGTGATGGGCAGGGCAACCCGGGTTAAGTTGAGTTCCGAGAGAGTATCACAATGTTGATGGCCATTCATTAATCTTGTCATAAATCATGACGATGTTGTCTGACATACATCACCACAGCACTAGAGAAAGCCAAGCCAACTCTCCTAAGACTCAACGATCTTCTCCTAGCTTTAGCTTCCTTATTCCATGTGTTGTGTAAAAAACTATGTGTCTATCTATCTGTGTCTTCTTGTCTTGTTTACTTTACTTAAATATAAGTGTCTAAGTGTCTAAGCGTAACACAGATTGTTTTGCAACATTTTGGCTTCGTATGTCCTGTCGTCTTGCTTTTTCTTGGTATTGGTGCATGTATTGTATGCTTTAATACTTACGATCTTCTCTTTCATCTTTATCCTACTAAAAAGACGTAAATGTACCAACGTCACATAAATACAAAAGTGCAACGCTCAGCTACAGCTATTGTAACGTAAACTGATTTTTTACATTAACTTTCCTTTTTGGAAGATCAAAGCAGAAAAATCAAACCGTAAATAAAAAGATATTACAATTACTTAGGTATAAATATGCACGTACTTGTGCTACTTCGCCACTTGAACTTACGTCAAACTATTTTATAGTGCAATTCCCATTATGATATTGACTCCTCCAATTCTTTGATGCTAATCCTTTTAACAGTAGTATTGGTTTCTATTCTAGGTAAGTAAGTGTATTGTATGTACTAATTATTTCACAGGCTGTTCATACAAAGCCACCCCATTTTTCCTAGACCCCGTGTCAGAGCCAGATTTTGCCCTTCCTACCCCCGTGTCGTGTAATATCCGGGCGAAAACGTACGATTATACCCCCTGTTTGGCTGACAAATGCTGATAGATACCCCCGTCTCCAGGCCGGCTTCGCCGGCGGATGGCTGTTAGTATTCTACATTTTAGCAACATAACGTAAACCACAACCTTCCAAATTAGGGATCTTCAAACAGAGGTTGGAATTTAAATCGGAGAAATAACTCTACGACTTAATTTGCAATGCGGTGTGGTGCGGCATTGCGTGGGATGAACTTACATGACTACGCTTTTACTGATAGTACCGCAATTATCAAATACCTGATTAGGAAACTGTATGTAGTATATATGCTGATGCTGATGGCCTAAATGTCTGAGTACCTACTCCAAAACGAATAATTGTACAATTATTGAACTGAATATCAAAGGTCCGCTAGAGTTAGAAGTTAGAGCAAAAGCATATAGTATTGTCATCAAATCACAAGGATGTCTCATTATCAGTTTGGTCTCGTTTTGTTCAACTGTATAAATAAGTAATGCACCGGAGCCAAGTAAGCTGTCACATCATAGCACTAGCACATCTATCTACTAACATATGGTTGCATATTCCCTCCTCCTAAAACTTCTACTCTTCCTTTACTCTTCATCTTTATGTGTATTACTTGCTCATAAAATATTACACACGCAAGATGTGAATATATGAAAAGCACATCAAACACATTCTCATGTCCTCCCAGTAAAAGCCTTGTAAGTATCTGTCTGCTCCTTTTTTGTGCATACTGCATGCTTCAGATTCACTAAAGCTGGCAAAATGCTTTACACCAGACAAGACAGAAAAGACCTGTCTGAAGAGTGAAGTTTCTCTAAAATATTAGGTATTCCTCCAATGTGTACTCTGTGCTTCTTTTCTTTAACCGTAACTTGCCATATCTACGCCACGCTTACGTTACGCTACGCTACGTCTTCAAGTAATTTAAAATTCTTGTTAACTTTCTTTCGTCTGGTTAGAGTCTAGGCCAGGCCTGGCTAAGCAACAGGATCCCAAGAAAAATTCATACTAAATATTATAACCATATAGCACTGACATTCCTTCCTTTCCGTGTTTACATTTGGTTGCAACCCGCGGATGAGATGATGGGAAGGGAACCAACATGAACATACCCTTTCCTTTCTAAACGAATCAACTTCAACACGAGGATTTATTTCATTCCTCTTCCAGTTTCTCTTTTTATTTTTATCTCTATGATCTTTATAAAGTATTTTCAAATGAAGTCTCCCTGTTTATTAAAGAGAGTGGAGAAGTACATTACAAAAGTATCTAAGTATGTATATTGTGCTTAAAGGATTATCACAGCATAAATCAGTGAATCTTTTTAAGTAGCTGTTCTGTGCAGTAGGTATTCATTGACATTTTGCTGACCACGTGTAATATAGCAAAATTAATAACCTGACTAAGGTTATACGAATCTCCATACAAAACTAGATAATATTAACGCATACAAAATCACTGCATACTGCATAATTATGTTAATTCGAAATTCAAACTTCTATAATGTTCATCGTGTGAAATCAGAAGCCAGGTATAATTGATAATGAGACAGGATATCTTATTTTACTCGGCATGACATGACAAGCAAAAATTTTGCGTAGCCAGTTATGTAACAAACAGCTACTTCCCGGTGTTACTACTACTACTGAACTTCATGCATTAATTAGCTAATTTATTTTTATCAATTGAAGAGGACCTAAGGCTGAAAAGGCACCAAATCAACATTAGCATAGCGTGAACTTCCACTTGTAATTGTAAGACGTAGACCTGAAATGAACCTCCCATGGGAATACGTGTAGTTACACAATTCATGTAATATTATTTTTATTCGACCCTTCAACATGATTAATTTCCGTAGGATTCTAATTTTGTTTCGCCGCAGAATTTGCATAATAGGTTAGCTAGGTGTATCTGCTTACAAAACAACCATTCAGCAGAAGTTTACGGTAGCGTAACAGGTAAGAGTAACGGGATTGGATATTTGATACCCTTATGTTTGTATATGTCAGTCACACAACACATACCTAGCATTTGCAAATCGCAAACTCGTCGTTTCTCAAGATAAAGATAAACTTTATTAGGAACGGAAGGGCAATTTGTCATTACACTCCGTATCTGTATGTCAATGTAGTCTACATGTATAGCAGAGACCTAGGTCTAGTCTATTCTAGCTGTAAAAGAGACTACAACTACAACGTAAAACATATCAGATGTAAATCCGTTTCAATTTTTATAGGGCTACACCACATGACTGACTCAACTTAAGTTAACCGTTTACTCTGTGTAAACGTTCTCCACTCCTAAAGAAATAACCTAATTTTATTCTCTTCGCTTGTTTATCTGTATCCTGTATCAAATTAGCTTTTATTATCAATCTGCTAATTCTAACCAAACTTTCATCTCTAAATTTAGCGTTATACGTTTATACAAATACAGCCCATGCCACAAGATAGACTTGGTAAACAGAAAGGGAAAATAATATTACACATGTAGTAGTACATGTTTTCCTTACACATGGAATGAAATAAACCCGGGTAGCGGGTTCTAATCTAAAGTCAATAAAGCATTATGACGGCTTGCCTCCTTAGGCAGTGTACTATACTAACACTTTTCTAGGTGTGAATAATATGTTTGCATTGCATGCGTGCAATATTGTAAGTAGATTTGTATAAAATACGAGTCACAACATTTATAATGTAATCGCAGTAATCAGTAGTGATCAGTATAGTATAACCTCCTTAGACGACATGGACATATAGCATGCGTGATGTTTAAATGTTTAACCCTTTTGCAATTACACAGCATTATACTTAGCGATACAAGTATGACGTAAAGGTAGCATACTTCCAATTCCATGTTCCATTTCCAAAATACATCATGTTAGTTACAGTTACAATAATAATTGGCCTATATGAAGTAAAACGCATTTATTTCTGCAAAGAATGTTCGGTCAGTTCAAGTTCAGTTCACTACTTACGTTCAATTCAATTAATATGCAGATAAATTTTTTAAAGGAAATTCAGCTGGTATGACTGTTGGATTTTGGATAGCTAATAAAAGTACAGCAGTATAGTTTTAAAAGTTTTCTAGATTGCCATGAAGTGAAGTGAGTTATATCATATATTTGCATATACTTTCTGTACACTAACTAAATTCTATGATTATCTACTCTACAAGAAAGATAAGCAAGTCTTACAATCTTGACTAATGCCGTTAAGTCTGCTAGTTGTAATTTTTTAATTTAAGCCTTTACTATTTCGGGAAAGATAAAGAAATGTTATAGCAGTAGTTCAGGCATAAAAATAAAGATACGAGAAGAAGACCAAGACAACATAATCCAAATAAAACCAAATACAAATAGTATTGGAAGTTGGAAGCCGTTGCCAACGCCTGCCCAAGTAACATTTGTCAGTAAGCATGTACTGCTAAAATATCTTTAATATTTAAGCTAGTGAGTAGTAAAGGTATTATTTCAGCCATGTGTTGCCGTTGAGTGTTGTGCCTGTTATATAATTGTAGGTTAAGAAGTTGAGTCAGACAGACAGATGAGAAATAGTGACGATATCTCAACACAATCTATAAGATATAGAAATTAAGTATATAATGTCCTGCTATACAGATTAAGTTTGTTTATATTATCTACTTTGACTCGGCTTCAGCAGAGATGAGTGAGATTTAAACAGACCAGAAAAAAGTATGCCAGCGGAAGAGCATAGTAGAACTTAAGCTAGCTATCATCTTATATTTTATATTGTATAAAAATGTGGTATGCTCACAGTTACATCATGTAAATATGTTACTGATCAACATAATATATATTTGGATTAGTCACTGACAACTATAAGAACAATAAATGTTAGTTAGCATAACCATAAGCCTAACCTTACTACTTACTAAGCTCGCTTATAAATATCTATCAAAATGATCTAGTTAAATACTGCTGCATTAGGAAAGCCTACAATTCCTATACTATGATATCAAAAACACGTATTATTTGTTTACAAAGTGCATATCTTATGTACAATAGTAAGCCTATATTGAGAATATGCAACAAATTTATTCAGAAAAAATAGAAAACAAGACGTGTACTTTGTAGACATAGACATAATTCGCCCTCGCTCTTTAATAAAATATGTAGACAAAGTTACATCTATCAATAAGAGTCTTACTGTCATGTATTTACATTCACCTAAATAAAATATTATGTAAAAAATGTATCTCTATAGGCCAGACACCATTTACTGCGACATGTAGACACGCAGAGCAGAACAGAGAACAGATATACTACTACTATGTAGATATACGTGACTTTGACTCGTACCTTACGCATCGCATAGTACATATAGAGATAAGTATAAGTAACATTCAATTTCAATAGTGACAAGGAAAAGACATTCGTAATTCTGAAACATTACCAAGGAGAAGAAGTTTGATGTCTTTGGCTGCCTTCATTCCATCTTCCTTTAAATTCTTCTCGATGAGTTTGGACCGTGCCAAGGCGGCCCTCTCTTCGGATGACACAGTGCAACCCATTTTCCTTCGGAGATAAATAACTGAGCGACCAGACCACTCTCACAAAAATTTATGTAGACGCAGCCGTGGCTGTAAGTTCGTAGAGATTAGGAAGGAATTCCTTTTAGTTAACAGAGCAACAGACTCCTGCAATATAATGGAGTGCGATCCAATAAATATGAACCCAGTTAGCTCCAATTAGAGTACAATTTCTTTTCTTGATTCCACTCCGTCTTTCTGCATCTGTACACAACAACAAGAATAATTAGCTTTCATTGTTAGCAACATCACATTTTTCTCAAAGAATTTACAATCTATTATAGCTACCTAACACACTTATGTATATATCCAGTTACCACAATCTGGAACAAAGCTCACGATTATTACTCCCATACCATCAAATGTATGTTAAATTACTTGGAAAACACCCCTGTGTTTAGCTAAAACAGTATGATAATTATCCAGAAGATTTAGACAACACAAGAAGCACAGAGCAATTTTAAATACCTAGCTTACACACACAATGCATAAGTGTTTGTCAGTCACAAACTCACGCAGAGCAGAGTAAGTAACAACTCCTCTGTATCTTTGTAGCGGAAAAAAACAATTCGTTCTCACTATAAGTCTTCTTGTTCCCAACACGTCAAGTCAACTTGACTCTTACACTTACTTGACTTGATTTGATATCTTGATGCTGTTGCTGATTAGCTTATCCTTATCCTCTCATCCATCACGATGACAGATCAGCACAGATTTGCATCTCAGAATACACTAAATGACTAATGGCTATATGCCGAGTATTTTACAAGTATACATTACGTAACGTTACGTTTTATAAGGCATTGTGCTGTTCTGTATGGCACACAAAAATTATTGAATATCAATACTGGACGAATATTTTATGTGCTCTCCGTACTGAATACATACTTTACATACAAACTAGAGTATAGAGTACAACAGCCATATTATTGTTTGCGATTGGTTTGCTTTTGGTTGGAGTAATACTTTATTTGTATTTTCTTGGAGTTGCCTTTTGACTGATTGTGAGTGAAGTGGGAGCGATATGTATACGATAGGAGTAATAATATTTGATGTTTAACAGTCAAACTGTCGTTTTTTTCCTATCGTTATCTTTTTATTATAGTTTTGTTGCACATTTGCTTATATATAAAACATACTTACAGATCTGTACTACGTAGGAGTCAATAATAATCACATTTAGTTCATTTACATAGTACACTGTAATATTCTAACCTGGTCTGGTACCTTTACACTTTGTTCGCTGACTTTATGTAACGTAATGAGTTTTATTGGGCGTGATACTATTTATGTTATGCAGTTACAAGCAGTGTACAATATTATCACATGTACACGATAGGTTTCTAGTATTTATTACGTTGCTACAGGTGAGATCGCTACATTACCTAAGTAGGCAACCAAAACTTTTTTTAGGTACTCGTACTTTGACCAGGCCAAGCAAAGTAAACCAAAACCAAAGCAAACCAGCCAGTCAAACTACAATTTGTTTTACAAGTTAATAAAATACATCGGACAGACATCACATCACATAATCACATCAGAAAACAGAACAGACTAGAAATAAAATAAAATAAATAAATAAATTCACGCTAATAAATTGTAGAACTTTACATATAGTACAACAATGGTAATTTATAATGACAATGACATGTCAAGTGGAGAAACCACTAAATGACATACGTTTCTATTGTAGGGACTGAATGTAGTAACTGTAGCTGTAGTAGCTCCACGTATGCAAGCATTAGCAACAAATTTAAGGAAAAACACTAGTTGAAATTAGTGGAGGGGTCCCAGTAGTCCCACACAGAGAACTGAATGAGAGTTTCCGGTGAAATCAATCGGGGTCCTACTTCTATGAGCTCTATGTAGTTCGTGCTTGGCTTCGAATAGTAGCTCCCGTATCCGAATCCTCTTTAGATACTATATAGCACACACAATAACATAACAGTTATCCTTATCCAAGGAAATTCTTTCGAACCTCAATCCTCTCCACTCACAGGGAACAAGATCAAGTTGTACAAAAGTACAAGTTCAGTTTATTGTATAGTAGAAGACAGACTGACTGAAGTCTGAAGTTTGAACTGGAGTGGAGATACCAGAACCAGACCAGACCACTCCCTTTCCTTCTTTCGGCTCTTTCTGGAGCGAAGATAGTTTGGCTTTATTTTACAATAATGACTAAAAGATATTCACGTTGGGTTCAAGTTGAAATTATCTATGTAGAACTATGTATGTATTTACTTATTAAACTTACTGCAAGAAGGAAGAAGGTATCCTTTAGTGAACTGAAGTGTAACACTTTTATTTTAGCTTGACAAAATTATGTCATTTTATTTTATTAATTACACATATAGGACAGTAATACAATAAGTATACTCCCTATGATGTATCTATACGCGTAGCAAATGGTAAGGAACCCGGAAAACACCGCCTAAACATAAGTCAAACTACTTGCCTTTGCTTTTGCACAACACACCTCTATCACCTCTATTTATTTTTGCACACACTACTTACTACTCGACTTGAACAAAAAGTGACGTCTTCGAAACTGTCACTAGTACACTCAACTCACACAACACTACACTAGTCAGCAATAAATATACTTTAGTTTAACTTTAACTGAGCTTGGGAATCTAAGCAAGAAATAAATGAAACCACAAAGAGGAGTTAGTTATGGGTTGTGAATGTTTGCGAGCAATGCAATGAATGACTATTGGCTCGTGCACAAATCACAATCAGACTGATTGCATACAGAACGAGGAGCCGTAGCTAGCTGTGGAATATCAGGGAAAGTTTTCTGTGTTTGTAGTAGTAAGGATAGTAATAGTAGTGATGTGGTGTCGTTCCGTGCAATACATAGATAAGTAATATACACTGACTGAAGTGAAGCAAAATGTAAACCTACTAGTATTATAGCACACTACACACGAGAACACTACTACATATATGATACGGATACGATATCATATAGAATTGTATTACCTATGTACTATACTGTAATATACTATACACTGTATACACGTACATACAAGTGTTTGCAGATAACTATCCACTATCCAGCTTTACTTTACTTTACGTTTTCCTTTGACGTAGACCTAACTTTAACTGTGGCTACTATATGCCTTATCACTGTTCTGTTCTGTCTAGAACTAGACTTGTATCTACACAGAACCAATACCAAACGAGTATCAGTAGTAACTAAAGTACAGTAGAGTATCTTAGTCAAGTAGTATCAGACTCGCCTTGCTTATTTTGCTTAGAATTTCGTTTTGGCGAGGCTTGAGCTGTAAAAGTACGTGTGCAGTGTAGACAGATCTACGACACGATATCCCTACATACTACCTTTACTTTATACGAATACGAGGATTCCCTTCCTTCCTTACTTTATTTTACTACCCAAAGTAAAGCCAAAGCTAAAGACTCGACTGGAGTTGGTTTGGTTTGGATTTGATATGAATATGCTTTCCTTTCCTAACTAACTATAATATGCTCCCAAGCGTCGTCGCAAGGTATTCTGCTAACAGGCTAACACTAACTATAAGTAAATACACATAGAAGTAGAGTAGTCGCAGCGCCAGTGGCAGTAAGGGGCAGGAGGATTCGGATTACGAATTACGGGTACGGAGAAAGAGCGAAGGAAACCGCAGACGGGGAAGCAACTCTTCTTTTACTTAGCCTGGCAGTTGAGTTCAGTCAGTCAGTTAGTAAGTTAGAGTTCTACTACATAGGCAAGGCATGAATCGGGCAGGGCACAAGAAAAGTCCATACGGAACAGAACATAGTACAGTACAGGAGAGAGAAACAGAGCCACATAGTTCAGTTTCGTTGAGCTTGTACTGTACTGTAAGTAAATGGTAAAGTAGGCGAAGCCCGGTATACAGCACACAAGGCAAGGAAAGGCAGGGCTGGTTCTCAGTTCTGGTTCGACCCGAGTACCCGAGGTGGGCTAAGGTTTCCAATGGCAACTGCATCTACGAATCACCTCCGGCTTGTGTCATGCCCGGTTTCGCTCCCGTGACGTCAGCCAACGGATCGAAACTCACAACGGGGAGAAGAGATGTGCCGTTCACAAGAAATAAATGGGAGCGAGCCTTCCCGATTGTACGGGGCTTTATGGACGGTGAAATGTGTGTGTATGTGTTCGTGTTAGCTTCTCCATGCTTTATACTATACCATAAAGGGTATTAGATACTTCTACATACCTTGCGTAGCAATGTGCATACACTACTGCATACTACTAAGCTAGGTATATTTACTACACACTACATAATATTATGTAGGCACTACTGTACTTACTTCCGTAACAATAAGTATTGAAACTGATATTATAAGCTAATATAATATAAGTAAGCTAAAGCTACACCGGAATGCCCACTTTACATTACACACTAAGTTAAACCTGAGGTAAACTAAACCCGTATAAAACCTTAAACCTATTATATTTAATATATCTGTAATACACAGACACAGATGACAGACACATTAATATTAGTATACCTAAGGTACACACATGCATAACCTAACTTGTTGTGTTTTGCTCCCATTATATTACTTACTGGGTTTTGCACTGCATTTCTTTCCTTTCACAAATAACTTACAATTCCAGCTGCATTTGCATTTTATCTTTTACTTCAATTGTGTTTAACAACGTTTTACAAGTTTACTTACATGCAAAATGTACCTTGGTTAAGTTAAGTTGTAATTGTAATTCACATCTGATAAGCCTTACATTAAATTAAAGCATTTTTAAGGTACACCTGCCTATATGAAGAAATATTAAATTAGTTCAAATTGAAATGACAACTGCAAAAGCAAGGAGACAGATAAGTAAAACAGGAACATCGTGTTAGAGGGAAAAGCATCGTGTGTCCTTATGTGTATGCATGGTTGTGTTGAGTACTACACAAGTACACTACTCACTACACAGAACAGAACGCGTAGTGTACTATTACTATTATACATTAAGAAAGAAAGCTCCCGGGTAAATCCGACTAGTTTTCGAAACGGTGACTGTGCCCGAACAGCGGAGTGGAAGAGTCGTGTCATGCAGGAGATGCCATAAAACCCACACACTTACCATTAGCATTGACTCAAGCTGGCAATAGCATGCAACATGCAACACACCCTTCTTTTCCTTACCCATTCTACTTTTCCCAACAGTTTTTCTCTTTTTAAGGACTAAAGACTAAGTCTCATTCTCATGTTTTGCTATCAACGGATACCGTTTTAGCAGAATGCGTGCATCATGTATGTACTATTATGTAACTATAGATAAGAGTGTATAGAGATCATCAGTGATTATGTCATTGCAAAAAAGTGCTAACTTAAAATGCTTAATGTTGATACTTTGAACTCCATTTGGCACTGGTGAAAAATTGGCTAAAGATACCGCATGTTTTAGCACTGAAGTAATAATGAACATGAAATCATTAGTAATTAACTTCCTGACGCTAGCTTAAATCCCACAAGCACACACCTAAATATTTATAAACTAAATAAATAAGATAGTATAAGTAATTGGTCTAGCTAGAACACTCCTGACCTGACCCTGACTTAATTAAGGCAGCAAAAAGTGCAGAATAAAATAGAGCTATAAAAATATATACTGGAAAATGGGTGACTATAATAATTTTAAATTCGAAATAAGTAATACCCTAGGAGGGTGGGAGTTAAAATTAAATTAGTTAAACTTGTATACATAAGGGATATGCCTATGATGCCTGTCTACGCTAATCTATGTACAAATGTCTTAATAAATAAGCGGTTAGATGTTCAGCTTATTATCTGAGTACATTTACACAAACTTCTCAGCAAACCAAACACAAATCTATGATCTCCAACTCTGCTTAAACACTCTGCTATACCTAAATAATTCGATTGTTAAGACCATCGTTTCGATCGGACGTATAGAAATTTATAGGTGGGACAGGAAAAGAAATTAGTATGTAAAGAAAGAGTATAAGCGTATGTGCAGGTTCACATACAGAGAGCACAAAATATTTTTGTATGCCTAATAATGGCACTAATTATGTACATTTTTTACCTTTCTCAGTCAACTACTATACTACTAGCGTATGCGTGCGGACGTAAACAAGAGTCCTACTCATATACACCGGTCACCTACTTTTACACAACTATTAATTTAATATAACCTAATGAAAGCAATAAGCAATTTACTGGTAGTATAAATTGTCCTGTAGTTATATTTTCATTGAATCTAAACTCTCTAAAAGTCTCAGCTATTTAATTTTCGTCTTGCCTCATTCACAACCAGAAAATATCATGTTAAGTTTGTTATGTTTACAGTTAAGCAGGCATCTAAAAAAATCTCTGTCTGTTCTCCATCTAAAAGTAAGGAACTTATTAGTTTTACATTTCACTGAAAATAATGTGTACTTATTTTATTACGTACGTGTATGTACTAAGTACTGTTAGTACACTTTAGTACATTCAAACTTGTTTTAGTACACCCCTGATAGTATTATAGTATATCACCTCTATTAGTGGACACCCATTATATATTTAGACATTTTGACTACAACTTACTATATTATGTAATAGTTCCTGGTATTAGTTAAAAACCTTTGTACAAGGACGACGAAAATGCTCAGTCATTTGATACCATACTGTGGACAGATTTTACTGTATATCCATGTTACAATATTCTACCCAAAAAATGGTAAAGGGCAACGGACTAGGAACGCTATTAAATACAGAACAACAAATATTTCTTACAAATATTTCTTAAAACTTTTCAAACACATTTTTGTCTGTATAGAACATAACTATCCACCAATGCATTATAAACACATATTACACCAACAATACCAAATACTAACATAACAATATAATAACCTTTTGTTTAATAATTCGAACATTTCTAAGTAAACTTAACCTGTGGCATTTTGCAAATAAAGGCATTTAATTTTTAGTTTAGATATTACAATTTAGTTTAGTTAAAATAAAGTTTCCTTACCTCAAATATAATATGTATTGGTCGATTTTGTCCGCAATTAAAAACGTGCACATACAATCCACTTACGAACTTAAGTGTTAGTCGAACAATAACAAGAAAGAACTGACACAAACTACGAATTACTACACGAATGTAAATTCAAAATTGTAAATGGATATGCAAAATAAGATGGAAATTGTAAATTCACAAACTCATGACTTAACGTTACCATCCGTTTTGATTCTTCCAATTTAGCAACAAATATGACGTTCTATCAGCAAAAAATTGCTACCACCAACCACTATCCAATTGTCGTCTGGTAACTTCACTGTTCACTTATTTTTCCTAAAATGTTCACTAAATCACAATCCTTGTTCAACGTTTCTTTACGTCCTTCTTTAGCAATGAATTCACTAATTGACGAGGTGTCCTTGCTTGAGCTTGATATATAATCACGGAACTCCTACTCCTAAACTGTAAATGTAAAAAATCAAAAATGTGTTTGTAAACTCAACTTAAATGTTATATAATGTAATAGTAATGTATGTAACTTTAAAACAACAGCTGAGTAGTATAATCAACAATTAAATAGGAATACATAAATACTTCTTTGTTTAGACTTAATTGTTAACAACTACAGCAAACGGTGGACTTGAAAAGATGACAAGTATATGACAATGACGGCAAGAACAATTCTGAATTCCCCGATTCGTTTGCCTTGTGTTAACTACTTAGTTTGTATATATTTATGTTCAGTAAAATGACATTAGCGAAGAGGACAAATTTTGAACTTCCAACTTACCAATCGATTCCTTAATTGTTAATTTAATTTGTCCCTTCCGTGTTTAAAACAATCTGGTCCCGAATCCAGAACACCGAACTTCAAATTCAAATTTTTAGACCAGCTTCCCTTTTGCAGTCGTCAGCTCGTCAGTAACAATTTCCTTTAAAACTTTTTCGGCAAGTCCTTTAAATCTTGTCACCATTAAATTCCTTATAACGAGTCACTGTGTAAAAAATGTAAACAATAAAGTGACAAAAGGGAGTAGATTTTGGTTTTGATTCGCAAAGTCAAGTAATGAAATTTTAGCCGGGTAAACGACGCAACGCAACAAGGATAGCGAGCGAGTAACACCCAGACAGACGACAGGCAAGTCCAACCAATTGATTGCAATACCCACGCAACACTATGCTCGACTTTTACTCTCGCACTCTATTCTATGCTATTGCTGTCAGCAGAAGAGAAATGAATTGAACTTTATTTCGCTTG
>JAQFYC010002848.1:0-23285 GCA_034694165.1 Tomocerus mixtus | reverse complement strand
TGAACATTTATGCCAAGTTTGGTTGAAATCCGTCCAATACTTCGGGCGTTATTTTGTATACGGACAGACGGACGGACTGACTGTACGAAAGAATATCCAGCTTCGCTGGTAATAAACGGACTGCAGCAAATATTAGTAGTAAAGTATAGCATCTAGCAGTGAGTTTCAGTTATTAATGAATTACGAATTGCCTATCAAATGCAAAACATTGGGATAACTAAACTTATAATTAATTAAGTGCCCATCCCCTTGAAAATGTTTGGAAACCCTGTCCTGCGAGCTATTATAATTATGCATAATGTTTTATTTTGGTTTTTTGAAGATTTCGACATTTGTTAACTTCGATTGCTTATTAATCATCATCAATACTCTTTTTTATATAAGAGCTTTCTTATGGTATTCTTCCTGATAGAAATTTTTTATATCATTTTGCATAATAATATGCTATGTTGTACAAATTAGGTTTAATCAACCAATAAAAAACAGTCTATATATAGCAAATAAAAGGATATGATATAGATATTTGGATGAAAAATAAAATATGTAATACGAATCTATTGTGAAATATATTTAGTTGGTTATTATTATTAAGACACGTACACGGTTACATATGTCGTTTTACCGATTCATACAGTATTTAAATAAACCTAGTAAGGTATATGCTATTGCTACTAAGTAAATATGTAGGGTTTGCTGTTTACCGTCACCGTGTTTATCATGAGCATTTGAATTGCATACGTATCCACATCTATGTAGCCAATGCAATGTAGTTTCATCCATCTTATGACAAAATGACATTATTATGAAGGAACCGGCATATTGACAACTTGAGAAAAAATAATTGAGCACATTGCATGATTGCATGGTCATCATCATTCTTATATGAATATTAAATGCTATAGCGGGACTCGAATGTAACCTTAATCCGTTTCTCTTGACAAACTAATATAGGAAAGTAAATTCAAGCATAGTACGTATTCACTTTATATACAAATATCTTAATTTACAAAAGCAATTCATTTTTCCTGTCATGCCATGTCACAACCGAAATAATATTTAGAACAACAGCTATTGTATTTAACCAATATATATGACCTCTCTTTTCTCAGTTAACTATTTTCTTGTGTTTTCTACATACATATGCTAACATCAAAAGGATAATTACATTCTTACTTATTCCACTCCCAATCAAAGAACTTGCATTGTATTCGTAATCGTGTGACAGCTACTTGACAGACCTCATACCCCACCTTTCACATACCTAACCGATGGACAGCCGTAAATCTCTAGTAATTTTGTCATCAAAGTCAAATGCAACGCTGCCATTACGGATGCAACGTGACATAAACCTGAAATTCAGTATAATTCTAATGTTATGCTCCCTTGATTCCTTATTAAGATGACTCAACGTTTTCTATGTAAATAGTTACATATGTTACGTACAGTACGTATTTATTTCGTATTCATTTCCAACTCATGCAAATGCAAAATGCCATTGTGGCCATCCCATACGGACAGATACAATGACACACCTTTATAAAGTCATTAGATTTAATTTCTGGTTCATCGACATTGGTGGCTTAGATATCCAATACAGTGCGGTACCGTTGTCCCAAAAGACTTATTTGCAAAAATACATCATAGCACTACTTAGTCCTGCAAGAGATTTTGCATGAAAACGTAGCTATATTTACCTCGTGATTCAATTCAAGTAAAAACATACCACACATATTAAATTATAATGAACATTTCTTATTCCCCATGTGGTAGATTTCATATCTTATTTAACCTTAACCTTAAAACAATCCAATGCACATAAAAAGCATTTAAGTAGTACGTATTTTCAATCAAAATGGTTTGTAAAACTAATCTTGATATGTTACATACTACTACATTTACGAGTTACAAGCTCCTAATTTGCATATCGCCAGGTAGGCAATGAACCTTACCGCTACATATTATGCTATATGGTCCCTACCTTGTTATTTACTAGCATGTGAACCAAAGCATAGCATTACCATACATAATAATGTACAAGAGTTATTTGCACATATGTACGTATGTATGCATGTAAACAAAGTTACTCTAGTCCAGCTGTAGGTTAACCTTAGTGCATATAAAATGTGTCATTAATATTAGTGAATGAATGTGCACTCTCTGGTTCCCAGGAATACTAGAATTAGCATAAAAACAATGAGAAAGTTTGCACCGCTCTGAGAGGATTACATATTACGTTGCTACTCTAATTCACATTCATAAATACGACGTATGTGTAGGTTGTTGTGTACTTACTTATGAATAAAGTATTATATTACCGGCTCCCTTTTATCATGCACTCAGTTTCGTGAGACTGGACTACTGGACTGGATTTCAGCATGTTTACTGTTACTTACAAACTAGGAATACTATTTTTACTGTTGTGCATAGTGTACTATTCTCATGTTTTTTCAATATTGCAGGGGTAGGGAAAATTGAGTCAGTGGTAAACTGTCAATGTTTGTATTTGCATTGAGTATCTCTGACAAAATTCAAAGAGAGCGGCTCTATGTAAATCTACGTAATGTAGAAGCCAGCGGAGAAATAATGGGCTCAGCTAAGGATTAGGGGATCTTTCCTGTTGTATATTTGTCCTGGCATGGCACAGACAGGTGAGCTTGTTGCCTATGACGAGGATATCCTATGCATCTCAACACAAATCAGGCAGGTAGACTGCTGTAGATGAATGCAAAAGTATATTGTTTATTTTCAAGCAACAACGTCATCTAACTCGCCATATAAGCCAGGTTTGCACTATCAAGCTAACTATACACGTATGGTAAATAATAAATGCAAACCAAAGCTAAATAAATATATTGCATAAAGTTGCTATTGTATATTATAAGCTAAAGGAAACTGACAAATGTGTAGTGTAATGTAATCTTTAGTTACCTAAGCTAAAAGATTGTCTATACATAACTTATGTGTGTGTACATAATATATTATGTTTGTACACCTTAACCAGCATCACATCTGAACAGAGCAGAGGGAGTAAATGCTGTGTAGTGTATTCGATATTTTTGTGTTTATACAATCATGTGATGGATAATAGTAAGTAAAGTAAGTAACATGAAGTCACAGGTGGGTTGGTTAGCTTAGAGTTGGATCTTTGGTTACTAATCGCTAGACTGTAGGCTAAGTTTAACGCTTTAACCTGGCATGGCAAAAGCATGGCTCTGACTGTGAAGGGGAATGATGATGGGAGGAATCCATAATGTAGGTACATGGATATACAGCAGTGCAGTGCACAGTAGAGTGAGCAAAAACATACAAACCCAGAATAATACATAACATCATACTAAAGGAGCAAACTGAAATTTAAATTATATGGGCACTACTGTATGTTGAAGCGTAGATTAATTGTATAGATATGAAGAAGCGTTTACTGGCTAGACAACTCCTATATGAAATGTCCAGTATACAGTAGACATTTCAAATTGCAAATAAAGGCAATTTTTATTCTCAACGTATTTTTTCTGTTAAATTAACACCACAGCCTTTTATACGTACGTATAATATCATATATTTTAAGTTTGTACTTTTAACTTTGCATGTATTTATGTGTATGTATATATGTATTTGTAGGTTAAAACAGAAGATGTGTTCATTTTTTACATTGCAGAAGAATTACAAGTGTGTAAAAGTAGAAGCCCTCGATTTTTGGCTGATAAAAGCTTTTATATACATATAAACAGACATTTACTACTTACATAAGCAATATAAAATGTATTTAAGTCAAGTATAATATGCAAAGTTAATACGAAACGCACTACACTATGATACATAGAACAAAAACGTACTATTGTTAGGTATTCTTCTGATAACTGTTGTAGTAGTAGTGATAGAATATTCATACTACATACATACCTGCTTACAGACAGATAGAGAAGGGAATAAGGTAGCTAAAGCTACTATCTAACAATTATGGTGTATGTAATGTACACCAGAAGAGTGAAGAATAAAGGTAGTGTTATTTAGATACAGTATAAAACAGCGATATGTACGTTTGAAGTACAATAAAGGCAAAATGCAGGTAGAGATATGTAATGTATGTATGTGGATACTTGCTACGTTATATTATGTACTTATGTTATATGTACGTCCTCCAGTTAAGTCAACTTGAAACTTTGCTTTGGTTAGCCAACGCGTTGTACATAACAGCCTACATAGAATAGCATAACATTTATACAAGTGCAGAGTTGAAGCTGAGTGAAGTTAGTAGTTGTTCTTGCACAGGTAGGTTAGTATTGTCATGCCACTCGTACTCTGAGGTGTCATGCTCGTATGTCTCTTCAAAGTCATTGTATCTGTATAGCTGTTGCTTTACAGACATTCAGACAATAGTTCAGTACAGATAATACTACCTATTTCTTTACCTGAACGTTTTAACTTGTAACTGACTGTTGGTACATCAGCCGAATGTATATGCGTTCTGTATTTTAATTTGCTGATTTTTCAGTTTTAGTTTGTGAATGCAGTTATTTTTTGTGAGTGAATTATTTACTAAAGTTGTAAGAAGAATTTTTGTTACTGTTTTGTTATAAGTTCTACATACTTATGAAGTACAGTTTAATGATTTCAATTTCGATTTGACGAGTTTAAGAGTTTAAAAGTTTTATGTTGATTACTTGATCTTTGTACAACTGAATGTGTTGTGCATGTTATGTTGGTATCACTTCTAAATAATTGTACTTGTTAAGTAAGCAAGACCGAAAAGTGAAGAGTGTTTTGTTTAGTTCTGTTTTATTTTGATGAAAATTATTGTAGTAGACACTTTAGTTTGATTTGAATTTTAAATTGCTACTTGACTTAAGTAAATGTTGCATGAATTAGGAAATGCATTTTGGATAATTAAATAAACTCAAGGACAACTTTTTATTACAGGTAAAACTTTTCCATTGTTTTTTAATGTTTACTTTACTTTTATGCTTTTGCTTAAGCTCCATCCTCGCTGTTGTGTATGCATAATGTCAAAATCCCAAGAACGTCTATATTTCAAGTCTAATTAGACTTGCTAAGTTATGAAGATGCGTTACACAGATGCAGATGTAAGTAGTGAAGCGTAAAAAGCGAGGAATGTACGTAATGCTGTTCATTTATCTCCATTTAAAATACATAACATATCAAAACCCAACCAAAAAACAAATTGCTGCAACATCCAAGCAAGCTTCCTATTTTGCATATAAGGATTTAATCAATTAATCTTCTGCAAAGATTCGTACCTATATGGTGGAAACTTCGTGTTTTGTGTATGTAGCAGTATCTTTGTACGATATTGTATAAATTACGTAATCTACGTGTCGAGGTGGTTTATTATTTAATGGTTTGCGAATAACGAAAAAGAAGTGATTTAGGTTTGTGACGGTCGGAGCACGTCCGTACCAAGCCGGTCTTTTTGGTTAAACGAGCAGAACCAATATTTTCGTATATTTCCTTCTTTTTAATACTTGTCAAATGTTTTATCAGATGCAATTTGTTCTGCAGTACACCTGCCCAGTTAATGGATGTGTGAATAGCTAAAGGGAATGTGAATGTCACGTTTATTTCACATTATGCGGTCTGATACACTTCTAAATTGTAACAAAGCACAGACCCAGATATATGTACATACATAAATAATGACATTTGGCTACCGTAAGAAATTGGTTTTGGGTATTTTTATCCAGATTTGGATGAAGTTGCGTGTAACGTATGTACTTCCTTGATATTTAGGCATAATCGCTCCTTTGATAGAGTTATAGATTAAAATAGACCGGATTTACATTAATGTATGTGTGTAGCTTTGGCATTCAATGCTACAAAATGCTAAAATTAGCTCCCAAAACCATTTTCAGGTAAACTCCAGTATTTGTTCGCTGTGAGAACTATGAGGACTGTGAAATTGTCAAAGAAAAATCATGTAGTCATTTTGGCATATCTTCCCACTGAGTTTTTGCACAAAAGCTAGAGAAGAATCCAAATAAATGCGAATCGGAACGGAAGGCATGCCCACACATAGCCTTCAACTTTCTGCCAGCAAAACGACAATTTTGATCAAATAGGGGAGCAAAGAAATAACAATGATTTGGCTTGGTTCCTTAATTCTATCGTTCTTCTGAACTTTTGGGTTGTGATGTGATTCTGCATGCGAAGTGAGGTTTTAACGAGATTTTAATGATTCCTTTTATTTTACTTTAGCAAGAGCTATACTACTATGTTGATAACTGCCAACTTTGGTATAGGCACTAACACCAACTTTAGTTTTTCTTTGTGATAGCTATCTTTGTATTATTTGTGTGCTATTATAATGGTCAATGTATGTACATTATTCTGGCTTCGGTTCTTGTTTTACTACTATTGTATTGACTATCAAAATGTCCTGTCAATTATAGCCAATTCATATAAAATTGTTTTTACTTAGAATAGAGTTTGGACAAGTAATCCTTAAAACAATAATCGTATGTATTTAAGTATTATGTTTAATGACTGTGATCACGCGAATTACTATAAAACAACCAATTTCGTTCAATGTTAGACAATGTTAATGTTAACCAATGTTAGTACAAAGTCTGTAATAGGCTATTACTTTAATATTTAATGTCCAAACCCGAAATTGCCACAATCAAATCAAATTACCTTCAAACACATTAAATTAAGTTGAGAACTAATAACTAAAAAGTATTTTAAGGTTTCACGGATCACAATTATATGGACAGACAAGAAATTAAGGAAGTTCTTGCAATTATTAGTATATCCACTATTAAATATTTTCAGTAGGTGACTCGTAGTTCGTAGTATTTATTTGTAATCTGATAAGATCGTGCTTTGCTCTGTAGTATAAAGTATAGAGGTACATGCCTAAATATTTATTATTTACAACTACTAATTTGATGTATTTGCGATATTATGGTATTATCGTTATGTATCTCGTCTTAGGGAAACTGTATCTTCGAAAATCTCGTTAGATTATTGCTATAATTTGAGTTTTCCTTCCAAGATCCATTAAAAAATTACCACATACTACATATCTTTGCATGCTACCATTACCACACCATAGCAGACCACTATTATTAAAAAATATATTGCGATATCCCTGTACATTCCACTGATAAACCACTATACTAATATTACTACAATAATATGGTAAACCTCTTATAACGAGCGAGGATATCTTTGAAAAATTTATTAATTCCTGACCCGTTTACCCATTAAGTAAAGCAGTAAGTACTATCATTATCACCTAGCGTATGGGAATTTCTCAAGCTTGTAAACAGTTCCAAATGAATATTATGTTAATAAGTACACATAGTAGAAAGAAACTCTCAGCTAATATCTTTTAAAGTGCTAATAATATTATTCTGGTTAATATACCTAAGTAAGGATACTAATCACTCACAATCATAACCGTGTAACTTTATGAAAAACAATCAGAGAAATTATTTCTATCTTCATTAGTGTGTACGATATGTAAATATGTATACACTTTAGTACAGTTAATACCTAAGTATGCGTGTAGAGATAAACGAACCTTACCATCTTTAATTATGCAAAAGTAGTATGGATTCATATGGAATGTTAAATATTATGTTAATTTTTAGCTACCTACTGTGACTAATCACTTTTACATTTTAATATTTATTAGACTAATAAATTGCACAACTAACTGGGTTGTACTATGTATACTTTAAATATTTATGATGCTAGTTGCTGACAGAATATCTGATATAACATTTCTGATTACAGTTAGTTAAATCCAAAGTAGAGCATGTATATTAAACACTTAGGTAATTACTTACCTGTAGTACAATGTCAAAACTAGCAAGGATTATTAGCATAATTACACATTTTAATATTTTAGGTGTTCGCAATCGTATTAAGTACTTTAATCGATCTAGTTTTTAATTTCCTGGAAAATGAACTCATAAAGGTTAATGTGAAGTGGAATCAGTAAGTAGCAAATAGGTACTAATTAAACAATTAGTGCTAGCCAATAATTTAAGTGGTAAAAATTAAATTACTACTTAGCATCCTGTTACATAAAGTATTAAGTAAGTTAAGGCGAAGAAAATCATTGATGCGTATGGATATTGATTTATTACCTGCTTCTACTTATATCCTTATACTTGCATTAGTGTGTGTTTTTGTGTCAGATAGTCAGCCATTAGATATCCCTTTTACAATATTAACCGCTAATAGGTACATGTAATGTATACCTCATTAACTGTGATACATATATAAAGAGAGTCTCCTTTACATTAAGACAAGACATAAGATATTACATAGCATAGTGTAATCATAAGTTTGATAATTTGTCTCAGTCCTTGCTTCTCATACTCATCAGTCCAAATGGATAGATTAGCGAATATTATGCTTTACGAGTACATGTATAATGCACATTTACGAAAATCGTGCAAACTTGCATTATCTGCGATTCTTGAGCTTTAGCTGCTAATCTTGTTGATTAATTATGCTAATTTGTATAGTGCAGTATGTAATAAGGCTTTGACAATTTGCTAGTTGATTAAAACTCATGTATAATGATTAGGTGTGTTGTGTGCTGCATTACATTACATTACTAGAAAGCCTTCTTAAACTATGTTTTCACTTAACGTGCAAATTGTAATCGGTAAAATGAGCAATAATTTGCAACCTGCTAGACAGTAAATCATTAAATTACACTTGTTAATTATTATTTAGCATCACATCACATGCATAGTTTTCCTTTTCTATTTGCATTAATTTGATTGTGTTCACTGTCTAGTTTTGTATTCATTACAAATTACAATAGAATTGCAGAAAGTCTCTCTCGAACCACTTAATAATTCATTTAGTTTGTGTGTGTTTATTAGCAGTTAGAACTTACAAATCGTCATACAGTAATGCGTGCGAATAATTGCAAACTCAACAAGGAAACTTACTTTCCACAATTCAATTCCCTTATTTTTAAGCCAGAAATAAAAGATCGATTTTATACAAACACCTTTACCACTTACTTATATAGTACAACAATACTGTACATTGCCTATTGTTAGTGTTTATGTGTTATTAAACATTAAATATATTTTTAATTCCGTTTATTAGCAAATTACAAACACCACAGACACATTTACTTTAGTACCAGTTGTGAACGGACACCTTTAGTAAAGGAAATGAGGGAAATAAATGTATTGTAGTAAATTGCTTACTGCTAATAGACTGTGGTTCACAAAACACAAATTATGCAGAGCAGAATGCAAGAATCATATTGTATATGTAAGTTATGTATTACAGAGCTGCATAGTTGCATTTCATACTTCACCACACACACACAAAGTTAATTATAAATAACAAAGTGTAAACACATTCATACTTCATACTGGCAGGTACTTCCTCCTATCGCATACAACTAACTTGATGGTACCTACTCCTTCCTTATTCTTAAATGTCTAAAACCATTAATTTAAATGTAGGTAAACAGTAAAGTTATTATGACGTGCTATTGCTGACCTATTGTGGCAAATATGTATACAAACCCATTTAGGAAGAAAAATTATAGGAAAATGAAAGCATTTAGTACATATGTATGGATTGATGCCCCATTGAGACGAAATAAAAATTTAATGGTTGAAATGGCATTTAAACAATTAAGTAGGCAACTAAAAGGTAAGTAATAATCCTTTGTGCATTCTACTTAATAAATGCATGGAACTACTAAAGTTCAACCTGCTACTTATTGTTCGTTGTACTAACAACGTGAAAGGAGGGAGACATTTTTAGTTGCTGCACTAATAATAAGTTTGACACGACAGTGATGACAACTTTTATAGGGATGAACGTGACAATTGAGAGCATTTTTACCTCCCGTGTTGCTTTGTCTATTATTAATTATAATCTACTTACTTGCAGAAATCACTCTCTTCTCTGCCAGTGTCTTAATGGTATCTCAATGGTGGAACTATTATCTTATTATGTTAGTAGCATATATTTCATGATTTTCATTGTAAAAATTAAATAATTTTTGTTTCTGCTTTAGTTTGCACACTCCACATACAAAAGTATACAACATAACTATGGGAGAGTCGCTAGATAGTGTAAAACTTTTAATTCCTATCGTTTTGTTCTAAAGCTTTTGTATTTACAGATTTCTTTCGGCCAATCATATAATACAAAAAGGAATTTTGCAAAGCTGCCCACTGGTTTTAACAAAATAATACTACTACAGAATAAATAGCTAGAATAAAAAATCTGGCAACAGTACGTACAATGATCTATGTATTACAATCAACTATAAAATGTTTACGTTTCATTGAATTGATGACTGCGATTCTCAATATTAGATGTATGTAATTTAATACAGTAATCAGGTATATGTGATATTTAATTTCAAGTCAACCACAGCTTAGCATTTAAATTAGGTAACTAAGAATTAAACAAGTATCCTTTTGTTGTAGCTCCATAGCTTTATAATTCACAATACATATGAGAGCTGTACCTGAAATGAATCTGAAACCAGAGGTTAGAGAGTTGGCCCATACAATAGTCCTACAGTTTATTTATCTCACTAATAACAATAGTTAAACTGCTATTAAGATTAAAACAAAGCAACTTTTACTCTGATCTACTTTAATTTCATTTTTGCGGTAGATATAGAGTTGCAAACAAACAAATTCTATACTAAATACACACGGAACAATGATTTTACCTCACATAAACTGCATGAGTATCTTAAAATTGCGTTATTAAAGCCAAGTGAAGCTTTAGACTATCTTCGTCAAATGGCCTACACAGTAATACTTTTCCATTAAATAGCTGGCGGTGTTTACTGATATTGCTTTCATTTTCATAATCCGAATAAAAGTTCTGTAAATGTATATGCCAAGTGCATTCTGCATTGCTAATACTCGTACATGTTTAAAAAAGCTATTAATGTTAATGCACACCAAACAAGGCCTGTTATTGTTAAAAGGCTTAAGTAAGTACACAAAGTATGCATGCATGCATTATTAACTTTCAATTAATTTATATATTATATTATGCTCTATTAATTTATATTCACAGTAGGATTTTCAAAATGAAGCTCAAAAATAAGTCTGCATCCACAAAAGTACCTGTGCATAAAATATGTTACGATGTTACGAATAGCTACATGCATTGTGATACGGATGTGTTTTAATGTAGATGCAAAACATAAGTAGTATTAATATACATAGTCGTTGACTGTTTATGTTTACTTCACTTTTGTGTAGGTATGTATGAATGCATACAAGCTTAAACAAACTTTCATTTCGTTTTGATGACTTTAATGTTTTACGTGAGTCCATTATCCTAATGTTTTAGGATTACTTTCAAACCATTCGGTTTGTACTTACTCCTTAAATACTTACATATGTTTATTACATTGGATTTTTTCATACGGAGAAGACAAGGAAAGAGTTTTATCTTTATTTCTTTAATAATCTTTAATACGTATTTAATTAAATACATTCAAAAGGAAATCATATGGCCAAGAAACCAATGCACTTTATCTTATACATAATAATATTACACTGTTAACGTTTTAATAATTCACTTTTGCGTACATCTTTTTATGGTATATTAATATTGTCAAGTTAATTTGTATACGTTCTTGAAAGTTGGGCAACAAAGCTCAATTCATGTGTACTAATATGCATGAAGCTATAGAACGAGCATTAATGATTTATTTTGCCTTTGTTCATTGAGCATCTCCCTCTCAGACGTTTAGTTTAACAGTTGTGCTTTGTCTGGGTGAATTTGTGGATTTCTTTTTGCAAAGCAAAGTAACTAACAAATTCATTTTATACTTTGGAATTCTCTTTTTAACCCAGCCCAAGGAGTCATGCAAGATTCAAG
This sequence comes from Tomocerus mixtus, assembly GCA_034694165.1. Taxonomy (NCBI): domain Eukaryota; kingdom Metazoa; phylum Arthropoda; class Collembola; order Entomobryomorpha; family Tomoceridae; genus Tomocerus; species Tomocerus mixtus. The sequence continues at coordinate 11,420 of JAQFYC010002848.1, read as the reverse complement.
CCATCATCATAATCAAAAAACCATCATCCATAATAATGGCATAACAAAGCTAGCGAATATTTTCTTTTCCTAAGCGTTTCGCTTCTTTGGCTTTCTTTTTAAACAGTTATAGAGATATTAGACACGTGTCTCTTTTTCATTTATTCATGCCTACAATCAACTGACGCTGACAATTAGTCACAATCAAACATCAAAGGAAATGGCAAAAGTTTGCTCATGGATAAATGTAAGTAGGGATACCTCATGCAGCAAAAGCAAACGACAAAACAGGACACACTCCTTTATTCCAACTTAACAAAAAAGAAAAAATGAAATTCGTTATCATGAGTTGACATTTATGAGGAATCTACTTCCGAATTGCAACATTAAACTTTTATAGTTCCTGTTGATAGTAATTTTTCATACACAGCTAATTAGAAGGTAGGTTACAGCAAGGAATTTCCGCAAACTTTTATTGTGCTTGCCTGGTATCTGTAGTTTTTATTTTCCTAGATGTTTATGCGTGTATGCATAATATTACATAAAATTGGACCCGGTAATTGTAATTTCTAACAAAATGCAATTATTGCCCCAATTCCATTTTTACTAAACATGTACCTATCATCATCTTTTTTTCATTTCCTTAATCTTTCAGTGGAACAGTTGCTTCTTATTTATGTCTGGTGAAATACAAAGTTCTTAATACGATTCCCATCACATACGTTGAAAATTTGCAATATTTCTAAATTGCATGACGAAGTAAGGATCAAATCATAAATTGACATTGAGAACTTATTGAGTTGAATAACGGCAACAATTTCAATTAATTTCGAGGTTATTACATACAACATACCTAGCAGGTATTCTATTCTTGTACTTTTTATACAATTGGATGCTATGTTTACTTTTAGTGAATGTGTGCATAGGTATCTACGGTAGAAAACTTGAAATTAGAAAGATTTGTTTGCATTGAGCTTGAACTGGGTTTAAAAGTTTTTCTTTAAAAGAAAACTCATATCGAATATGCCGTGCCACGTCAGAATGAAGGAAACTCTCAAATTTCAACTTGCCAGTCTAAAAGTTTCTATTAAATCTTTAGGATCTTTGTTCAGAGACAATGATGTTTAGGAGGGACAAGAAAAGAAAAAATCCTACAGAGATTAATTAGTTTCTGTTGAGTTGAGAGTTGAAGTTGAAATCTGGCCTGGTCATTGTGTCAGTGCCTTGTCTGCGTCTTCTCTCTCCATCTCGAGTGTCCTTGTGTTGTGTGTTGCCTGTCTGTCTGTACATAATACAATAAATACAAAAATGTTTGCTTCTTCTGCCAATTTCATTTCATCATTTCCAAAAGCGTATTAGTATGTATGTATACAACCAGAGGGTAAGGCAGCTCTAAGCTTTTTTAATTGAAAAGTTGAAGTATACTATTAAGTATTTGTCATTTATGTTTGTGATACGTACATTTTTTCATTAGGTATCAATTATACCTTATAAGTAAGTAAAATTCTTAATTACTTACCCAAGCATGTTAGTTAAAGTTTGTTAGTATGTCAATGTAGTATACACATTATAGATTAACCTGTATAGTAAATACTACATGTAGCCTTAATTTTGTGCAAACTTCTTGAAGTGAAGCTTAGCATGTACCCGTCATCAAATTTGCATACTTAATAAACTTACGATTAGTTAAATACTGTAGTTAGTGAGTTAGCTATTACCTCGCGTATTTATATACAAAATGCTATTAAAGGATTTGATATGTCTTTTAATTAACTTACATGCATATATTTACAATGGCTTATACTGTACATTGACTGTACTACAACACTATAGTAGTTAGTTAAAGTCTGGACTGGAGTTCTATTGTTGAGTGATTCTAAAACTAACTTAAGCTGACATGACATGACTCTCATCCCATCTCCATCTTATCGTGTTTCACGCTGTGGATTATATTACATGCAAACAGTAAAGTGACGGATAGTAGAAAATCAAATTAACTTGGAATTTATTATTCAAAGTAAATATCGTTGGAAGGATAAGATATAGGGACATCTTCTTGTTAAATGCTTGCTGAGATGCCTATATCTTAATGTCTATACACCTTATTGCTATATTTGTAAACCGAGAACTTAGCCAATACTATCACTGCGGTCTGTATGCAAAAAAGTAAACATCTTCTTGCATGAGATAGTGAAATGTCAGTGTCTCTCACTTACACAGTCAAGTCAAGTCAGTCTAGGCCAATTCAAGCAAGAAATAGAATCCTTGATGGACACTGAGATCACTTAGCTTGGTTTGACTTGATTTGGCAGTAGGCTTGTTTGGCTTTTCTGTAACGTATCCTCGTGCTCATTAGATTAATTGCGACAGTGTATTTATTTATGTACTGCAGTGCATTCTGCATTCTGTCGACTTCTTTCAGTTCAGCTCTGTGCACTCGGTCGTATAACAAGCTAATAGGCAAACAAAAGTGTACTTTACACACTTACTTACGCTTGATTGATTAATTCCATTATAAAGTGACACTGGGTAATTTAATTTGATTGGATATTTATATAGCTTCATGCATTCGTCCATAAGGAATACAATTACACTTACTTTTGCATTAGTTCATCATAAATAGCTTTTGTACGTATTTCTAGTTGTGATGAGATGGTTTGGTGATAGTAGAGGTATTTGGATTTATAGCCCTATCACTTGTAAATTCCATATTATTATGCAAACGAATAGTACTACAGATATTTGGTCATTATTATGCATAAGGTAGCAATAAATCTAGATATGAGACTACACTAAGGCACAGTACCTACCTATAATATGATAATAATATACGTGAACACGCTCCCTGCATGCCAAGATCCAATTTCCTAACCAAATAAAGGTGTTTTCATTTGATTGCACTATAATAATCTTTCTGGTGTATTGACATTAGGTTAAAGTAATACCGATAAATAGTTTTGCCATATTTATCACCGAGAATAAATAGACGTACAGAAAGCAATTGGCAAAATAATAATCATGCATGTGCAAATTAATTGTCCGCCGATTGAACATGAAACAATAAACTTTGTTTGCAGTAATTGATAGTCTAAGTTATCTATAAACATTCGTTTACTGTTTACCGTACAATTTTTAACAGAAGCCAAAATAATGTGTTCATGCAAAAAACATACGCATAATACAGATATTAGTGAAATGTGTAATAACGCCCAATAGCAGGTAATCACACGTAATAGTTCAGCTTTGAAATGAATATTATATCAATGTTAGCGTTTCCAGAGAATTATTGCCATGTAACATGGGACACTCTAGATAATATACTACCACAGAGTTTGAGTTTTGCAAAGCAACACAGAATATATCCCATTTGTCTACATATAATATACACTCAGATATATACATACAATAATTATAAATCTGGAAACTTTTAAGGTTCTTTTGATTATAGGAACCATTTGAACTTTGAAAATTTGATTAGGAGGGAGTGTTGAGACACGGTTGAAATAAAGAGTTAAAGGAATGCTATAGTTATAGTACTATATACAAGTAATGTCAAGCTTAGAGATATTGATTGTGCCAATTACAAGTTGAGAGTCCGTGTCTTGCTTGACTTTGCCATAATACTTCAATTGCTACTATAAGCAGAATACGCTTTGATATGATATGATGTGATGTAAGTCTTCAATCTAATCGAGAAGCCTTCATTTGGAATTCAATGAAAGTGGCTATGACATTTGGTTGCATTGCTCTGCCAATACATCAAATGAATGCACAAAGTGAAGTCCTACAGAACAGAACAGAAGGTCTTATCGTTCCCATTTCATTACCCAGTCACGTCTTCGATTCCCAAGTAAAAAATAAATATTCAGGAACGATAGTTCAATTCAGTTCAACTCACATCATATGTTCACTTCACTGTATTATACTAAAATAAGTACCTACGTAATATCATTGCCAAATTCCAATAGTGGCTCACTTACTCACAATCTCTTCTTTAGCATACTTAACAGTATCTCTTAATGTGCGAAAATATTTTGCATCATCTTGAAAAAACAAGCCTCGTTATGTTCCCTGGAAGTTTTCCTGTTTCCTAGCTTTTATGTTTAAGCCTTGTATATTTCAGATGTGATTTTTTGCATGTGATATACCCTTATACAGTTATCGCATGTAGTAAAGCTTAGAAAAAAATGTCATGTCTGTGTTTAGATAATAACAATACAATGCAGACAAATGTCATAGGTAGTTTAATTACTATTGCCACTAACGTATCGATTTTCTATCATATTTAGGCATGTCTGATGACGTATTCTGCTCACTAATGTGCAATTTTATTATGTTCTATAAATAGTTACACACTTCATGTTAACTACCACTCAATTTCGCAACATTAGGAATGCAATCCAATCAATAGTACAAATATTACCTGGATTTTGTCATAAAATGTTATGAAGAATGCAATTGTAAGCTATTTATAGAAAGTTGTTTCGTGTAGCACTTACTTTACATCTTTCTAACCTCAACAAAAGTTCTACGGCACCATCTGCGGATTATTTCACAGGAATAAGTTCTACAAGAACTATTAGGTAGAAAGAGAGAGAAACCGATTTCAAACAATTTACGAACCAAAAAGATAAGTGGATTAAAATATCTGATTGATTTGGAATATGGAGCAGAGCAGGATATGTGGATTGGATATTAGGTAATAATGCATACCATAGTTCTCCAACAGTATTATTCTAAGTGTGTTTGTAATGCTTTTTTATAGTGCTTAGGTACAAGCATTCGTTTTTACTAATTTTGCTCCATATATTTGTGTAATGTAGTAGGCACAATGCAATGCAGTGATTTGGAAATAGTGTACCTTGCACATCTGATGCCAGCAGCCTTGTTCAATTCAACCTAGTTTATGTTACTCAGTGAGGGAATATACTTAATTCGGAAATTGTTACGCTTCATAACTATTAACAGTTGTTGTGCATTGGAAGGAAAGGAAATGTTTACAAATCTTCAGTACACTAAACTAAACAGACCAGCATGCAGCAGTTGGCTACGGCTACATATACCACACATGAAAATGTGTAACACATTGTCGGGTACTATGTGCTTAGTAGCACAATGTGTTTTCTATATCTGTTGGGTTCCGCCTGTGCATTATATTATGTACACATCACTAAATTCCTAATGTGCAATGCAAAATGCAAATTACTGCTGGTACTACAAGTATGGCCATGATTTGCTACACTACTTTAGTCTACTTTTCGACAAATACATGGTACAACAACTTGTGCAAATAAAACTAATTTAGGGAACATCCATTAAAGTTGCATTGAGTCTGTGTTTATTTGACTGCAGGACCAGGAACCACAATACAAACGCTCCATATAAACTTAAGGGGCGGGATCCTTTCAAAGTCAAAAGTCACAATTTGCTAAACATCTTGTTATAATGATCATAGCTTGCTAAAATGTGTTTATAATGTTTAATAACAAGTAGTACTCCAATCTGGAGCCTAAAACCTCACTGGAAGTCACAAACGTACTATAAACAATAATAGGCATTTAGATAAGTACATATATTTCGTGAATTTGAATCTATAGGCCTGTTAATTGTAAAAGAGTAGAAAATTATACAAAACAGAGTCTGGTAGATGGAAAGAGAGGCAGAGCAACTGTCCAAACTAATTCCTTTAATTCGGTTCACTTGAGTTCGTGATCATATCATCAAGTGTTTTGTTTTGTTCTGTTATCTTCTGTTGGTATTTCCTTTCTGCTGCTTTTAAAATGATTGTAAAGGAGAATTGCTCACTTCACTTAACTCCATATAAGATTCATCTTACTCATTCGTTATCTTGCTTATACCAAAATTCAATTCACATGATAACTATAAAGCATTTACGAAGTATACACCTTATACTATTTGCATATACATGAAAAGTTCACGATTACTAGACTTCAGCTTCAGCTGAAGTGGCTCTCCGTTAAATTGAATTGAATTGAACCACATACAGAACAGAAAATACATGACTCTACTTAGTGTTAGTATCAAGTGAACTTTACAAAACAAATACCTCCTTATATGTTGAATGTTTCTTACAATTTGTTACGATATGTATATGGTACCAGTAGTATGGTTACTTAAGTAAGTAAAGCGAAGCAAAACTAAGCACAGGGTTTGTTTTGCTCATAGTAGTCAAAAAGTAGCATGCATTTGTATCGATATGTATTGCAATACGTAATTCAATTCTATCGATCGATTTAAGTGAGTGTAAGCATTCTATAGAGAAATTTCAACCGACAATTTGCTGTGGAATTAATTCATTACGTTTACTTGACTGCATACCATAGTGTTTACGTAAATTGTATATTATGTTAGCTATACATATCGATACACTCACTATCCTCGTGTTTGTAAAAGTATAGCAAATAGAAACAAAGTTGGACGAAGGTAGTAATACATAATAGTTTTCTTTGTGAATAATATATGGATTCTTTCTGGCATGGCACTACAGTGTTTCATTTTAGATTGATTTGCGTTGGCTTTGACTTTACCTACAGTACGTCCTTTACTTACCTTCATTTCTAGTGTAATAGCGTATGCACATTTATGTTATGCTGCTATGGTAAGTATGAGTAATACAAAGTAGAGTAGAAAAATCTGATTTGATTTAAGCTAAAAGCTAAGCAAGTTATAGGTGGGCAGGATTGTGATTGCGAATTGGAACTATGTAGACAAATGCACCTAAAACATACATAGAAGAGTACAAAGGAACTTGTGTGTCAGTATATAAAATAGTGCTATTATGTATACATACTTAGTTAAGGTTAGTACGGCACATTTAGCTAACATTTATGAGCCCCAAGCTCAGAAACTCACATGCATTCTTTCCCTGCCAAATGTTTTGTTCTCTAATCCAAATCCAAGTTTACGTTTAGTTCGTTTATGGTTTTTGGTCTGATCTAGTGTTGCTTACTGTGGTTCTGTTTTGTGGTTTAGTTTGGCTTGGTTCGGCCAGGTCTGGTCGGGCGGGCTTGGGCTTGAGCTCTTCTCATCTTGTGTTCGATTTTGATGAATACCTAAGGATAAGGATTGGATTTGTTTATCCAAAATAATAATATCCTGTTACCTACAATTACTGTATACCTAACTATGTACCTACTGTATTATATCCGTATAGCTTGCAAAATGTGATACATCTTCATGCAAATACGAAATTCGTAACAGTATTGTCTTCTATTGAATGTGGAATATTGAATCAGGATCCGTGATTAGATTCGCTATCTTTTTCATTACACATACCAACACTCATGTACAGCATGTATTTGCAAACAGATAATTCTTCCAACATGATTCCACTGCATTGGTTTATGTTGGAATGCATGTGTAATGTAAATCTGTTAAATTAAATCGATAGCAATTATGCTTCCCCGTGTCTATCTACATCCACATCCGTCCATCACATACTTGTACGTAAAGTAATTACAATAAACCTTAGTGTAACTTTTATTAGGTATACTATACTAAATGAAACCTTACTTATCTCAAAGTCAACTTTCTACTGCCTGTCTTCGACTTACATAGCAAATATTTGTAGTGTGTTGTATTTACCGTATACAAACTTCTGCTCTACTAATTGTACACACGACAACTAAATTGCAGTAGCAAGCTAAAGCGTCTATTTACATTACAATTCTATTCTTCTGCCTTACAATGATGTTGACTTGAAGATGCACATGGCGAGGCAAACAGTACAATACAAATTAAGTTTATCCTCGTCTTCAATACTTTTCCCTACTCTTGCTAAAAGAGAACTGTGCTAGCTGAACTCGACTTCATGTTCATTAGCGACTCACGATTTGAAGTAAACTTTATTATGAATGAACGACGGAAGGACTTAAAGCTATGGACATGGATATGAAATGGTATGTTTTTACAGAGTATCTGATTCTAACTTTTCAAGTCTTTCCCATTGTCAAACTTTAATTACTTTACATAGAATTAATTCATAATAAATGCTAGCAAGTTCTAACGAAAGTTACTGCCGTAAGTATAGTAATGGAAAATGAAATTGTGGCTTTTGTTTATCATTTTGATATGATTCATCGCTTTAGGCATCTAACCTATACTGTCTATACTACAAAGTTCGGCTAGAGACTATAAACTTTTAGCTATAAAATGTCATGGGCCTATTAGTTACTTGTTTTTAACTATTTACATATGCTAAATCACAATCATGAGCATTTTACTGGTTATATTATTACTACATGCATAAAGAAACAAAATATGTACAAAACATATTGTTGACTCGTTGACAGAAAAACTAATGATGAGATACACAGATCGGCAATAGTCGGGAAGCCTTTTAAAACCAACATTAAATTTAATAGGGACATATAATTCAAGTCGATAAGTGCTGATTGCATTAATGATAGAGTCTGCCTTGCTAAAATATGAGTTTGAATATCAATATCATGCACATACGTAAGTACAACTGTTTTGTACAGATAAGAATATTACTTATTCACTTGATAAATAACTGTAGGTTTAGTTTGCACTGCAATTGCAACAAAGGAAAGTTTCGTCTTTCTTATACATACATTAATTATTTTCTTTTGTTGACCATAAAGGAGTATAGATGATAGAGAATGAGACAATCGTTTGGATTTGCTTTGTCGGCAAGGAAAATTAAATAGAAACAATTGCCCAAGATTAATTTTGTCGTAGTCGCAGTCTTGTGAGTTGGACTTGGACTCACATTATTAAATAAAGTGACATACCTACTACATCATGAAGCCATAATATTGCATTACACAATTGTGCCGCTCGCGCTCTATGTACTAGTAGAAGGAATGTAAGCTTAATAATTCTCAACTTTAACTTATCTCAGTCAACATAAGCAAGTATGTATGTATAGTTGGTGTACTAATATAATAATGATATTAAACAAAACAATAAGAGCCTTCTCGTCTGGGTCGGGGTACTAACAATATGTTAAGATTAGAAGTGAGAGCAAAAGAGAATGAGCAACTTTAACAATAATATTATTGTCTGTTTTATTAAGTTGCTAAAGAAATCAAAGAATTAAGAATTGAGCTTTAATTGAAAGCTTATATTTATACAGAAAGGATTTAGACGCTATTAATGTATGTAAATAGGTACTTAAATTTACAGATACTTATCATTAGTTAGTATCTTCAACTAGCTGTCTTTCTATATCTCTTTTCGACGAGTAAAGAAGATTTCCGCGTGAAATTAAATTCTAATCCATAATGCATACAGACGTATTATGGGATTTTTGCTGTGGTTATAACAATTAGTATTAGTAAACCTAAATATAAATAATATTAGCTATGCATGTTCGTGCCAAATCATATCTGTATGATTAAATCGAAAATTGCTTGTTTGCAATTGAGAATGTAAGCATATATGTAAGAGTAAGGGATCAGGACAGGATAAAATAAAATAAAATGCAAATAAGCCTAGTTAAGTTAAGATTAGCTGCATTGCATGAGAACATCATAAATTCTAAGATTGCATCGCATCGGCCTTAGATTATTTAATATTCTTGAGCAAATGATGTTTTATTTAACGAAACAAACTTGCCCACATGCATACAAATAGAAAGTATAGTCTACGTAGACACAACTAATTTAATAAGCACATACCTGCGATAATTTATTCAATTTACTCTACTTATTTTCAACTGATACCACTTTAGTTATATATTTTTAGCATGTGTACAGTTCTTGCACATAATAACGTAAAAATAGACATACTTTATAGTCTGCTTACAGTTAATAAGGACATAGGGTGCTAGATAGTAATATTATTAGCACATAGTAACTTAGTATTTAGAGGACTGCTGGTAGTTTGGCTATCATAAAGTGTATTTTATTACACGTTACGTTTTTCATTAGATACCGAGTTGATTTAATGATAGAATGAGAACGAATTCCATCCCATGTTCCGCGTCTAGCTTGACATGTCCTAATTTCCATTATGTATCTTATTATATATAAATTAAAATTGGACTCCTTACGTCAACTCAACATTGCTTCTGCCATAGTCATCACGGAAAGCCCTAGATTTCCGTTATTTTAACACAACTAACAAATTGTAAGGATAATTTGGCATGTAAGAATGCTTGTGACATCTCATCAAGACTGACAATTAATTAATTAGATAACAATGGCAGACAGACAGGTATGTGACTCTACAATTTGTGAAGTAAAGGTAAATATATGCGTTCCTAATTTAATATCAGGGAAGGTGCAAGAATGTTTGGTTTACAATTTACAGCAATTACAATGATTTCATACATACCTACATAAATACGTACTACTTGGAATTTTTGACCCAATTTTACAATCCTACGTAATTCACGAATGTTCTAATGCCGTCACTTGCATAGATAACAAATACATACAGAGATAGATTTGGATCTATTGGGGAAATATCTATAAGATAATTTTATTTGCTATAATATAAATTGCATCATGTTAAAGAAGCTATATAAACTGCCCATCGTACATCGCAGTAAGTATTTATAGAGTCTGGTTGAGTGCCTTAAGTCAAGAGACTCCCATGCGGCCATAAATTAAGTGGGAGAAAATAATACATCACGGAGTACAAAGTCAGGTCTCTGTACGGAATCGGATAGTACGTTACGTTATATACAATACATGAATACATCATATATGTCGTAGACGCAATTGTAACTTTGTATTTCCAGGAACATATAAGGGACAAAAGAACCTAATCATACTAAATGATAACGAAATTAATTAATAGTATAAATAAATTTGCCCGTGTCAAAGTTAGCAATCTTATTTAAACCTCTGTAAATGTAATACAATATACAGATGTTCACTCCATAAATAAACTATCCTAACTTTTCATGGGCAATTAAGATTGAAAGGAATATATTTTCGAGTAAGCCAGCTTGAAATGTATTGTAATTTTTAATGTGTAGTTTAAAAAGTTGAAATAATAATTGTATACATCATCTGATGAGTTCCGTACCTACGACAAGGATACGATTCTACAGTACACAAAAGTACTATTACATCTATTCTATAATCGGATTTGTAGCTTCTTTTTGTAGATAGGATATGGTCCGCTCACTCCTACGAAATAAATATTGAGTGCATTAGTGCGTATTGCATTCAAAATTGCCTAAAGCTGAGCATTTATGCCTTTTTCAGCAGATAGTTTTATCCAATCGGAATAACTGATGTGATGCTATGGAAGTTTTGTTCTATTATGTAAGCCTGGCCTAACCTAACCTAACTTTTACCTATTAAATGAACAGCTCTTTTTGTGCTTGGATGAGAACATTCCTGCCTAACTTATATGAGTATTGAATTCGGCTTTCGGCTACTCGTGAGTAATTTAGTGGACAGAATTGAGTTTGAATGGTCAGAGTTTGCATGTCCACTCCAGGA
>JAQFYC010002847.1:0-23289 GCA_034694165.1 Tomocerus mixtus | reverse complement strand
ATGTTAACATGGTACCTTTCTTTAGTAAGTATTCATATATATTACATGGAGAAAGTATAATTTCACTACGTCGTTTTGTTTACTTTGGCTAATCACAGCACAGTCGTCATTGCCATCACCCTTCATATTTTTCAGATCACAACTTATAATTAATTAGTTTTGCATTATAGTAAAAGCTAAGTTATAATTGCAGACCGGTAAGTACTAACCGTAAATAGAGAAAGCTAAATACTGAATAGATTTTGCCTCATCGCCAAAAAGATAATTATATGAAGTAAGCATAAATACAGCTTAAGATCTACGAAGTAAAATATTTAAATATTGAGCACTTTCTCTTACTTTCTCCATATATATAAGTTCATTTTGTACACGGAGACTTGAAAAATTAGGGGCTCAGGAGAAAGCAAAATATACACATTCAATGCACTATGAACCGTATATAATAGTGAATGTGACTGACTGCATTTTTGCTAAATGCTCTCCATTTTTTGGCCCTGCCAATGATTCCAAGTAAATTAACAAAATGCTTCCACATAAATAAAAACATTCTTCCCTACCTGATCGGAATTCCAGCAGCTCTCATCATTTTTATCGAACAGGTGTTTCTTTCCAAACTCCTTTCTGTCGTTATTCAAGACGGAACTCACACTGAAAATTAAAGTTTATATACTGTCATTTATTACTGCATTGGCTACAATTTTTTAAAATCCGGACAAACTCAAATAGTAATTTTATTTATTGAACTTATTGGAGAAAGCAAGAAGAATAATTACTATTTACAGGGAAAATTGTTTTTGTTACTTTCAATCTTACCTTGAAGTCGTTATTTCGTGTATGATGGACATTGCGTTTTATTTATGCATGCAATTGCAGTTTGCAGCTCCTAGTTATCTTTGCCAATGCCAACTCTCTGCATGTACTAATCTTTAACTTGGTCCTTGTAATAGTAGTGAGTATTGGTGAGCAAGAGCATTGAAGTCATAGGGGAAAAAGATCAATTGATAAGATCACACAGTTTTTAAGGAAGGATTTCTTCAGAAATCAAGGAGAAAGGGCAGTTTATGGTTGAACTTCAAAGGCAGTCTTAGTAGTTAGTTGTCCTAGTATTAAGGTCTGTGGTCTTCAACAACAAAAACAATAACAACACGATACCCGTTAACACGACAAACGACGACACGACACACGACTAGCCAGTTTCAGCATAGCAGACTTCCAGTTCCAGCAAATACGTAATTTAGTTAGCGTGGAAAACACGTGTATAAGTGTATAGGATTTATTAGCAACTTATGTGAGCCGGCAACTATTAGCCGAAACAATTTTTTTGGCGTATACATCCAGCGTTGCCTTTTCCTAACAGTTATGCGAATTCTCGTGTATTATGGCGGATAATAGAAAACGCTTCACATAACTTCCCTAAAGCGCAGCTAGCTATGTGCTAAAGACAGATCTTCTAAAATCTGCCATCGTTTGTGTTTACAAACTTTTGTATAGTTTGTTAAAAGCCGGCCGCGTGGTTTAATTTATCAACGAATCTGCAGAAAAATAATTTTGACAAGGAAAACAGATTTCAGATTTATTTACAAATATTTTAAGCATCACCTTTGACCTTAGGTTTAGTTGATATAAAGTTAGTTGATATTTAGACGAAACGTTTGATATACTTATGACGACTTAAAAACTACAACTAGATTCTTTATCACAAACAATCTACAATGTTTGGTTCAGATTTTAGAAAAGGCCAAGGCCAATCTCAAAACATGAATTCATACGGAGATTACGGTACAGATTGGAAAAGAAATGCTCTTCGAGTAGAAATTGGGGAAGAGGGAGTAGCGGAAGTTTGGATGCCATCCCCTTCAAAACATAATATACCTTTTGAGTAAGTTATCTTATTTTGCTGGAAAGTAGTATGTATATTTTTGGTTTTATATTTTTGGCTTTAGCCTTCAATTCTGAATTACACATAGGTTTATTGACATATTGAGTATTTTAATATTAATTATAACGATTACTGTTATTCTTTTAGCTCTGAAGACGATGAAAACTTCGAAAATCCGGATGCCTATAAACGTCATTTAAAGACGCAAGAGAAGAACCTACCTAAACATTCGAAAAAGCGAAAGAAACGAAGCAGCTCTGTCAGTTCGGATGAAGACTCCTCAGACTCCTCTGATAATGATCGAGGTCCAAAGCGTAGAAAGAAATCGAAAAAGAAAGTCAAAAAATCATCAAAGAAGAAAGTTAAGAAATCAAAGAAGTCCAAAAAGTCTAAAGAGAAGGACAGAGAAAAGAAGAAAAAGAAAAAACGAAATGATAGTTCTAGTGGGAGTGACGATGAGGAAGTCGACAAGGTGGTGAGAAACATTGTATCAGGTGTCGACTCAAGTATGTTCAATATAAAAGCGAAGAAAAAGCCCTCGTCTAGTGAAAGTGAGGATGATGAAGACCAATGGGTTGAAAAGGGTATAAATTATTTAATGTAGATTTTGCGAAGCTTTAAAATCATATTAATATTAGTAATGCCAATAATGCGTGTTGTAAATTACATTACAAGTTCTACATAAATAATTTTGTTTGTTTGCAGAAGTGGTCGTTCCTCCTGTGCCTGTGGCTGTTGTATCGGTATCGGCGACTGAGGGGACTTCCGAAATGCAGAGAGAAGAGATACGAAAAGAACCAGAAGACTATTCGGATGACAACAGTAATAAGGGTGACGTAGCAAGTAATGATGAGGAGGGACAACCAGGAGATGAAGACGAAGATTGGATTGGTCCTCAGCCGAAACAAGTGGTTCAGCTCAGCCATAAAGATTATGGAAAAGCATTGCTTCCAGGAGAAGGTGCGGCTATGGCAGCCTATGTTGCTGAAGGAAAGCGAATTCCAAGAAGAGGTGAAATCGGCCTTACTTCCGATGAAATTGAGAAATTTGAAGACGTAAGTATAATACCATTTGCATATAGATATAAAACAATTCACTTAAACAATCAACTAATTAAAATACAACAAAAATATATATTATGGTTAAAATATTTTCTGAAATATTTCATTTATTTTTCCAAATTCCGAGCTAACGATTAATTTATCTTTAAAAAGGTTGGTTTTGTGATGAGCGGCTCACGTCATCGTAGAATGGAAGCTGTGCGTATACGAAAGGAAAATCAAATCTACTCCGCAGATGAAAAGAGAGCTCTTGCTATGTTTTCTAAAGAAGAACGACAGAAGAGAGAAAACAAAATATTGTCTCAATTTCGTGATGTTATTCAGAAAAAAATTAGTAATAAAAAGGATACTACATAATGTGTTTCTACGAAGTATGTAGATATTATATTGCATGAACGAATATGTGTTATAGTGTTATGTTATACTGATGTCAAAGTGTTATTTATTATTCTATAACCTAATTGTTCAAAATAAGCTATAATAACTTAGCGTGTTTATAAATGCTCCTATGCTAAAGTCAATCATATAGAATAATGTCATCTTTCATTGTAATTTACATCAAACCTATCCCGTGTAAATATGTAAGCATATAGCATAGAGTTCGAAGGGTCTATTGTCACTGGTAAAAGTAACATAGCCAATTTCATTAAAAATAAGAATGAAAGCAAGGTGAAAGCTTTCTCCAAAGAGATTGGGAACGAAACGCATAGCTTTCATGTATGTTAGTGCAGTAGCTTTCCTAGGAATATAGCTATATGCTGCGCACTTTGGAACGGCAAATTAGAAACAGTTGTAAAATAATTTTGTTCTGTCAGTGTTTGATTTGAGTCGAGCGTCTAGCTGTTTGTTTTTGTCATTTTGTCCAGGAATTTCGCGACGCACGATAAGGTAAGGTCAACATACAGGTGACGATTATCAATTTAAATTTGAGAGTAAACTAATTACAGTATTTTTACAGTGGATC
The DNA here is from genome assembly GCA_034694165.1 of Tomocerus mixtus. NCBI lineage: Eukaryota > Metazoa > Arthropoda > Collembola > Entomobryomorpha > Tomoceridae > Tomocerus > Tomocerus mixtus. The sequence goes on along the minus strand of JAQFYC010002847.1, from coordinate 19,385 downwards.
TTTTGTTCCTTTGTTCATTTTATTTTATAATAAATTTTGAATATAATGAAGTAACAAACTATTGGCAAATAATATGTTTTTATTTTGTTTTCTGAAGGAGGTCACCATTTATCATTTGGGTCAACTCACAGAATAGTTTGTCACTTTGTCACTTAACACCGGAATCATTGCAACAGTCCCGTTGTAGATTGTACTCGGACCCAGACGGATAACTAACAAACTAAAATTAACAATGAAACCAACTCCAGTTGATGAAATGTTTCCAGAAGGGGTTGGTCCTTATATGGACGAAGACGTAAGTTATAATTTTTTTTCGGTTGGAGCATAGATAAGGGTACCATAAGTCCCTTTTGGTGCAGTTTCGTTTGGTGCTACGGTCTTTTTTTGCCACACCCTTATTCTGTACGTTGTATGCTGTGTCGCACCAAACGAAAATGTTTGCACCAGAAGGGGCTGGTCCTTAATGGACGAAGACGTAAGTTATAATTTTCGGTTGGAGTATATATAAGGGTACCATAAGTCCCTTTTATTGCAAACATTTTCGTTTGGTGCTACGACCGTTTTTTGTCAACCCTTATTTTGTACGTTGTATACTTTTTCGCACCAAATGGGACTGACTTTGCCGAAATGGCACCCTTATCTATACCCCAACCGCGAAGACGAAAATGGGGAGGTGAAAACTGAAAACAAAGTAGCAAGTTTTAATTTGCAGCTGTGTGGATAGTGGAAGCTGAGCAAAAATTTGCAGTGGCATGTGCAACGCGAATGATGTTTTGCACAATACTAAATGACTAACGCGTACTTTATTTGTATTAATTTCCTTAGCAGGGACCAAGTGGTGCATTAATGGTGGACGTAAACAGAGAAGGAATTCATGCTGACTTTCAAAACGGTACACAATTAAAATTTCTTTGATTTGACATTTGCAATACGTAACATTTTATGAATCTAAAAAAAATGCTAATTCTAAATCTTAATAATTGTTTCCTTTCAGATTTTGGCATTGATTTCTTTGATGATGACGATTTAGCTTAACCTTGGCCTAGGACACTCGACATTATTCGTCTTCGCTCGTATCTCTAATTTCTTCCGACTTATTTTGGAGTTTGGTTATTGGTCAACAAAGTTTCTCTCCCAATATCTTACATGTGTTATTGTACCTATTCGTAAGCGAAAATATTCGTAAGCCTTTGTATATTACAATAAGTAATATCCATATAATAAAGTAATCCCTAAGGGAAATCCCCGTAATAAATATATGTAGCCGTATTATTGTGTTGCACTAATGGCAGATATGCCTAATGCGTCAAAGGGTTTAAATATTCTATTATTAATTTTAATTAGATTCACATATTTAACTACATACATATTTACATTTCGATGCGAAATGACTGGACTGATTATAATTTGTTCAAAGCTAGAGTTACTGAACTAACTTTTATTATTTTCAGTTAACGTTTTGTTTACATTGCCAATAGAGTTTTGAATTACCATTATTCAACAAGAATCAAAAGTTTAAATGCCCATCATTTGTCCCAGAGCATTTTTCACCAAAATTTCGTAATCAGCATAGTTCAATTCCTCCCCACCTGTTTGGAATAGGAAAACAAAACAGCGTTAATAAGTATTGAATATAACCCACTCTGCTCAATTTTACGGGCATTATTAATCATTATATTATCACCCAGCAAGTTAGAAGCAGAGCTCGTGCAAAGAGCAGGCGATGTATCAACAACACATCATGGTTTGTACTTTATTAGTTAATTTATGCATGCACTCCATGATAGGTGTGATAGGTCGTTATCACTGAGATAGATAAATGGCTTACCATAGGCCACGTAGCAACATCCATGACTTGGATGAACTTTGCCAATGGTCACGGTGCCGTTGTGGATAGCACGTCCAATGTACATCGTCTCACCAGTATTTTCATGACCACCAGGAAGAGCATTGGAAGGAATGTCTCCTCCACTGCAGGGTACCCAGCTAAGACTGTAAGGCAACGCACAAGAAGGAAATTAGTAATCTATTACGTATAAAGATGGACAGATCTTGAGATTTGTGATGTAGTAATGTTGTAAATGACAAAGAGGAAAACTTGCCTGGCTGGAGGAGCAACCAGCACCTATTATTTAAGAATTTGTGGAATTAATATGCATTTAATAGCTGGCTAAGCTTCAAGCATTAAACATTAAAGACAAAAGAGTAGACTTAAAATCTACGCAAATGGTATGTAATGTGATTAGATATAGTTTTCCGAAGAAAGTAACTTACCTCGTAATCGGATTTGGCCTCTTCTTTCATATTGCTGAAAAAGATAATAAAGAAAGATTATTTTCGTATTAAGGAGTCCTCAAAAATTGTGGTATTAGTATCAACAATCCATGTTACAAGTACAATGTAATGTAACGACCGGCGCGGCTTTAGCTAGATTATATCTCCATGGGTCATAGGCTATAGATCGTTCAATTTTTTTATTTTAATGTAATTACCTATTTGTATATATATCGCATGCATCGTACTTACTATGGAATGTAGATACTGGAGTGTCCCGAATGCAATTTTCCTGGAACAAGGGCACCATCATGGTGAGCACGAGCTACATACAATTTATCTCCACCGTCAACTCCTGCGTGGACTGAGTCTTTAGGCTTACTTCCCCCGCTTGAGGGTACCCAAGAAAGGTTATTAGGTGCCATGGTTAACTCTGAACTGAACTCAATTCACTGACTGAAAAACTGACTGGATAGCGAGGGATAATTATGATGTCAAATGAAGTAGGTATTAGTAAGATAACTCGTTATCTCCATTGTTATCCTTCCAGTATTTTTTATTTTAGTAATTGGCTGGCAAAGAAAACATGTATTTTCAATTCCCCGAATGCTGAGTGCTGAGTTGAGTAGTTTGTTTGGAATGTAATTCATGTACTTTTACTTTAATTTAGTACGACTTAGTGACTTTGGCATGGTTTAATTACCTCTTTATGACTATCAACGATGACAAGACAGGTAAGGTTACCCGCTACATATGGGCATTCGCACACTTATCATGCAGAAATTAATCTGTTACACCTGGAGTACGAATATATTTGTGTTTATAAAGATAAAAGTGTCGCAATTCTTTGATGTCCTGTCCGGTGTACGTACACAGGGTAATATTAGTAATAAATGTATGAGCAAATATTAATTATGATTCACGATAATAATGAGGTGATAAGACCGTTTTTGGAACATCCATCTAAATCTCATCTCAAGGTCCTGTCAACAGATTAGTCATGAATTTTCATGAAAATTAATATCATATAGCAGCGAATAGCAGATATGAATATTTATGCGATCTGATTCATATGAATATATATCATCAGAATATTGTCACCGATTTTTAAACGATAATTTTAGAAATTATGATCCATTTTCATTGTAATTTTTCCGAGTACCTATTCGGCTTTCGCCTTTATGCTCCGATATGGATTGTTTTTGATGTAATGATACAAAGTATAAAAATATGTCGCTCTAATTGTAATTTGTAAGTAATATTTATCAGAAAGTATTTCGCATTGAAATGGAGATAAGATAAGGTGAAAATGAAACCTCAACCCCAATAATATGCATTTTCAATGAGTAAAATAGATTTATTCTTTTATTACACAGAATTATGTACATTTGTGTAAGTATGTAGTGTACATAGTAAAGAATTATGGTACAAGGTTAGTTTACTTACAATAAATTTCAGAACCAAATGGGAGCAATTAGCTGTACATATAGAGTAAGTTTGCATATTTATGAAGTCATGTAATGTCAGCTTGCCACCTATTTAAGTAAACGATTACCTATTGCCAATTATTTGACCAAGGAATAATAAGCTATCAAATATATAGCCGTAGCCTACGAATAATCCTTCATAATAAAACGGTCGAATCGTAAATCTACGTGTAATAACATTATAAAACAATATAATTTTGCGCACGGTAATTATCGCTCTTTATCATGCATAATAATATGTAAGTGCACATTCGTTGAACTTTGGATCAAATGGTCAACAATTGAAATGCAAGGTCAATTCAAGGTTGCAAGAACCATTTTCATAGAAAATCATTCTGGTTAAAATTATACTGCAATTAGATATTTTATCACAAATTAATGCATTGAATGGAAAACGATACCATGAAAGCTTTCTCTTTCCTAATATCCACAAATATCTTGTCAATAATTCTCTTAGATGTGCTGAAAGAAAGCAATAATATGTTCAGGAGGGGAAATTGGAAAGCACTGGAGAAAGCTTTGCTTTCCCAGGTACAAAAGCTTTTTGACTCAAAATTAACAATTAAAGTTGTAAATTGTGGTTCTAGTATATAAAAAGAGAAAGCAAATGATTCCATGTTTACAAGAGATACTATATACATATTAGCGTATGTGTACAGTTATTATTACTGAACACTACATACAGTAGAGTTTGGATCTACTAGAGGTGCTGGTTTCGCTGTTGGAGAAATACCAGGCATCGCCGAAGGATGATTAGCAGGAACAATAGATTGACGCTTTGGAACCGTACTTTGAAGAATTTGATGATCCCTGACCCTCTGCTTGGCTTCCGGACTGAGATGGTAAATGGCACATTTAGTAAAGCAAGTTTGAACCTGAAAGGTTCACATGAAAATTGTTTCATCATTATCATCAGATATAGAGATGTATAATAATTATTTAATTGTCAATATCCTTTTACCGATTCTCCCGATTTAGCAGACACCAAAAAAGACAATGGGATATTAAATTCTTGTGCGAATCGGGAATGGTTATCCAGTCGAACGGTTCTCAAATGTTCCAAATCCCCCTTAGCGCCTACCAAAGCTAGCGAGGCCTCTGATTTATCCACCGGGCACGACACTAAGGCAGTAATCCATTTACGAAGTTCGCTCAATGAGTTGGCATTAGTCATATCGTATGTAAGCAAAAATATCTGCAAAAAATAAATTAAAAATCCCATTGGTAAGTAAATATATTCAGTAGTTAGTATTTAGTATTTGCATATGCATACATTCAACATTAGTACTTAACTAAATCAGTATAAGTTCGCTTACGTCAATATTGTGTAAATAAATATCAAGCATCTTAGAGCCTAGAGCTGCACCCCCAATGTCGACAATTATTAGCGTCACAGTTCCCAACGGCTTGATGTGCATTCTTCGAGATGTAAAATCCACACCTGCTGTAGGATTATATTGGCTCCCGTGAAACGAGTTCTCCGAAAATCGCTTTACTATACAAGACTGAAAATATGTACCCAAATCAGCCATAACAATTATAGTATATATACATATAAATAAATGCAGAAGATACGAAGATTATAATTTTTGTTTTCCTAAATCCTATTCCTATAATACCTTTCCCACACATGTTCCTCCGATTATACCGACCCGAACTTGCTTCCCGTCCAAATCCATTGAAACTACTGGCTGCTGTTATGAACTTCTTTTTAATGTAATGTTAGCTACTGATTTGAATAGGCAATAATTGTATTTAGAATAAGAATATTTAGTTAACCATTCATTTGTTCGAAAACTGATAATTCTACTTGTCCCACTACGTACATTATCTCCATTTGTGTGTAAAATATGTACATTAGTAAAGTGTTACCCGCACCCGTACCTCATATACTCCGATATGACATGTTTGTTGTGGTTACCGAAACATGCCAACGATATTGCGTACTAAATGCAAGTTTCAACTTTACATTGTCATTATTATCGTCTTGTTGGACTGTTGGCACATCTCTAAAAATCACGTTTCTGGTATTTATGACTAATTTTCCAATTGTTATGAATCAATCAATTAGTACTATATATCACATATGAAGTACCCTCCCCCATCATTGATCTGATGATGTTTCACTTAGAACAAAAGTGAAGCAGTTTCATGAAATACTATATAATTTTTATTCGCTCTATGTTGCATTGTGCATTTAAATATAGACTTGACTATTACATTATATACCAATGTAGCTAACTGGTTGCTAATAATGTACTGGTACTTCTACTTACTGGATATATAACACTAAATAGTTAATCATATTATGGTAGTGATTATCTCATCTTCTGTTTTTGTCCTTTTAGAAAATGTTGTCATGATTTCTGTGCTAAATATGTTAACCATGCAAATTAGACATCCCCTCTTCAGTAGAATTAATATTTGCATTGTCATGATAGCTATTCGTGGGGAAAAGGTTAGGTAATTCAAGGCTTTGACTTTGCTCTTAAGATAAGAGGCTCATGTGGTTTCACGTAAAAAGGAATTTCATTACGCATTAGCTGTATTTGTGTTAGCTGATGAAAAAGGATATTGGTAAATGCATTCCAGGAAATTTGGAATGCGCATTATTAATAGCATTCGATGAAGGTATGTGAGACAACTCGAGATACACTTGTTTGTACAATGAACAATACTAAAGATATTTACATACTCTCGTGTAAACATTTTTATCACTACAATTCATTTCATGTGCTACATACAGATATGTTGGTATTATTTTGAACATCGTACATAACTGGTCTTATATCTGTAATCTGTACTGTACTAGTTACAGCCAAAAACAACTGTAACATATGGCCCAATACTTATCGTTAGTTAGTAGTTAATACATAATATTATGTATGTAATGCTTTAAGTCGGTTTTGCTTGTCTTGTCATTTCTTCTCGCACTCTTATCTTTTTTTCTCCGAAGCGACGTAATACGTAACGTAAATAAGTTTACTAAGTCTAAGTAAAGTACGTACTAAACATAAGAGTGTAGTGTTTACTCAAGATGAGACAGAGGCACAGACTGCTAATTTGCGAAACAGCAACTTATGCGCTAGTAAAGTGAAATGCTTCTGGCTGGTTATTACTATATTGGTTATGTTTAGCGAGCTGTAGATTGGTTTTGGTTTTATGAACACAGCCTAGCTGATGACACGCATAATAGATACATTAGTATAGTCAACAGAACACCAACGCCATAAAAATGCAAATATTATTATCGTTTTGCTTGGCTTGATTAGTCATTCTTTTAAACCGAATTTAATAAGCTCTTGACCAAAGCAAGCTTCTGTGGTGTATGGAGACTAGCTGCATAAATATTATGAATAACTACATAATAATATGCGTACACATATTTATACCCAAATGATTACATAGCATGGCTTGTTGTCGTCGATGACATGACATAATGTGACATAAGCTAACATTAAGAATAAAAGACAAAGACATCATAAAAGAAGATTCAAAGCAAAAATAACAGCATAACATAACACTACACTTTTACTTTCCCGAGCTAAGGAAGCCTTACTTACTACAGTAATTATTTTCTTCCCTAAATGCCAGTGAGTTTCACTGCAATCATGATAAGTATTTTTGTTTTTGCATCAGCGATTTTGTGCCTTCTTGCAGTACAAGGTGCTACATTAATTGAAGGAAGAAGCACACCTTTGGCTAACGGAGACCCTAAGGAATCATTGTAAGTTTTACATACTTATTTTTAATAGCTCGCTATTTTCGAAATATTTTATCTCAATTAAACAAAGAAAATTCTTTTATTTTCAGGAAAGCGCTATGTCCAAATCTAAGAAGGATGAGTGCAAATGAGATAAGTACATATCGCTACGATTCACACAAACTAAGGTGTTACAGAATGGAAACACGAGGACCATGTGGAAATAACATGCGCTTCTATGCTAAAGATGATGTACATGGAATCTGTGACTGTAATACTAGTAGCACGAGAATCTTAATTTTCCATGCTGGAACCAAACAATGTTATTTCATCCTCCAGAAAGTAATTATATAACACTCAACTAAAAATTATTTTGTATCTTAAGCATATGTAGCAATATTTAATAAATAACATTTTTTGAAAATTTAAAGGGATACTGTAAACAAGGTGAATGGCTCGACGTTACCCGGGAGGGTACCCCAATCTGTACTGCAAATCCTTGTGCTGGTCAAACAACGTACTCGAAAGAATTCGTTCTCTTTAATGGCCAATGCACTGAATTAAACAAAACTCATCCTGATTGTCAGCCTAATCAAAAAGTAGAATTTGAAGCCAATTCACGATTACCGAAATGCCTACCAAAGCCACTAGTCACAAGTCAAAGGCCAATAATTAGTGTTATGTCCATTGGAGTTCCAGCGTCTCCTTGTCCTGTCGGAAGCGTCAACGCTATTGGAGGGTTATGTCAACCTCCGTTTGATTTCGACTAACTGCACTTTAATGTTAGCTATTTTATCAACAACTTAATGAATCTACACTTCATCTAAGCTTTTATCCATCATGTAAATATACAAACATGTTCTAAATGTTCTTTACCAACTACCTTCGTGTGTACGTATTATGCTAATGAAACAAAAAATGTAATACTCTGTAAATATACTACTTATAATACCTATTTAAAAAGTGTCATGCCTTGATAAAATAAAATACTTTGAATTAATCACATATGATGCACTAATTCCAAACTTAATTATAAAGCTAATTATAAAACTACTTAATGCAAATGCATGATCTTGATATAAATTCATCGACATACACCCCAAAGTGACAGCCTTCCAATTTATTAAGAAACGTTCGTTTCACATTCACATTATAAGTATACAGAACGGAATTGAGTGTTTCATACAAACACGTATGTAATTTGGTAATAAATGGAAAAGATTTTTTGTAAATTAAATCCTTAGATCTTATTATTATAAACTAATAAACTAACTAGGGGCCCAATTTATAATTAATTAATAGCTTAATCATTTTAATCGACAACTTTGCTGGCTGGACCAATCCGTAAATTCAGTTCTTTTGTATTGATACATTGATAGTTATTACATTCGCACTAAATTATCAACAGTCAAACTGAAAATTTATTGCATAATGAATACGTAACACATGGTGAAACATTAAAAGATTAAAGTTAAGAAAGTAGAGTACACTTAAAGGGAGTGTACTCCTTCATTATATTGAATAGAAATACAATGAGAAAGAGAGTGCTTAATTAAAGGCTGATCTGATCATGACTTTTTACTATGCATGCCTAAATTCACGGCTCCACGCGGATAAGTTCCACTGTTTAAGAAAATAGATATAAAAATGGTTACTTTCGCATTTAATTAAGGTTATCGTTATAATCAAAAGATCGAATTTTTATTGTCGTGAAAATTTTAAATAATGTGATCCTTACCGTCAAAAATCAGTGTGGAATTCGGTGGAATGACACCAGGATGCCCTCGTGCACCGTATGCATAATCAGGAGAGCACGTAAGAGTAGCCCGTTCGCCAACACTCAATTGAGCGACACCCTGTGATGTAAAAATTCGAGAATTAACTAAATACCTACTAATATTAACAGTACAACAGTAAAATTGAGACAAAATTAGCCTAAAAAAAGAGTACCTCATCCCAGCCTTTAATAACTTCACCACGACCAATGCGGAACTTGAACGGATCCCCGCGGTCACGGGAGGAGTCGAACTTCTTCCCATTTTGAAAGGTTCCAGTATAGTGAACTACCACAGTTTGGCCCGTCTTAGGGAAAGTTCTTCCTAAAAACCATAAAAAATAGTTACATATTTTATTTATGAAGAAAATTCTTACTTTCACTACTGCTGTGCTGACTGACAGAGCTTTCTTTAAGTCATCCTCATTATTCCTTTCAAAATTTTAAGAAAAAACTATTCGAATCCAAAAAATTCTACCAAAACGCAACATTGACATATCGCTGAATATAAAAACAATCTAAAAATTTTAGAATACAATTAGGTACCAACTTATTTACAATGCAGCAATTAACTGCTTATATTATCAGCTGACTGTATAAAAATTAACTGGAAAACGAAACACCAAACCCAAATCAAAAACTGGACATTTCCAACAAATAGCGAAGACCGGGTGTAACGAAAATATTCCGAAATTTACCTTGTTTTGAGTGATACTTATGACTTAGTATAACAATTTCAAAAATTGGTTTATTCTTATATTTACCGTCTCCGGCTGAAACGCTAGCAACTTCAACGCCCATTATTTCCCTTGTCCGAAATAGTCTTCAATGGAGAACTGACGACGATCGACTGCAAGAAGGTTGAAGGTCACAGAAGACAAAAGCTGTAACAACAATAACAATGTCAGTTTGGTGTAAGTTTTGGCAGCACGAATTTGAGCCAAGCCTCAGCTAAAAACGCGATTTCGAGCTACCGGCCAGTCGGCTGAGGAACTCGGAGCGGAAGATGGGAACATTTGAAACTGGGATCACATGCATCCAATTGTAATGGCCAATTCATGAATGATGGGCTACTTTTTGTCCAGTTTCGGTATTAGATTACAGACACTGTATTTACTTTCACTACTTTTACTCTATCTGTATATATGTAGAGACAAGGAAAACATTATTTTTATTAGAAAAGATGCAAAAACTTATTTAAGCCTAAAGCTAAGCGTAGCGTAGCATACCCCAATGATGATTTTTATAGACAGTCCCAAGTTTGAACTCAAATGAAAGTATTGTGAAAGGTTTAAGTGGTACCCCCATCTACAAGTAGAAAGCAAATAATTTTCTATTTACTGAACAGAAGACGAATGCACTAAACCTAAATTCCCAAATGCCCTTGCAACCATCTTAAGTCTTCCGTATCTTATATCTAAGCCTCGGGACCAAGTAGTTAGGACATTTATCTTTTACGTAAAAATTAGTGTTAAAAACCATGGGGAATACTTATACATGGGTGACGAGATGTCATGTAACTATGTACTGAAGAAATTATTTCTCGATGCTTCTACGCTTCTAAATTTTTTATTTCCCTTAAAAGGCTCCTTTGTGACTTTCTCCGTTGCATCTTTATCGCATCCCACTAGCTACCCCCTCCTCCATTGCAGATGTAGTATGTGAACGGTCCATATGCTGTTACATAAGAAAAGGTAATATAGTCGTCTCAGCGGGCAGAGCACAGTCTCACACAAATTGATAAAGGTAAAGCATATTTAGCATAGATTATTGTGGCCTTGTGTATAGAGAATGAATGGGAATTCAGAATAACATAGGTACTAAACAGTGTAATATGTTTGTATAGGTAAGTTATATACAAAATACATGCAAAGATATGTTTATGAGAATGTTTCTGCACTTCCATGCTTTACAAATATTAGTTAGGGATTCCTTATCGCAATTATGACGCAAACAGACAGGAGTTGCACTCGAACCTGCTGCCATTTGTAACTCATTAATTTTAGTATGTATGTAGCGTATAATACATAATATGATATGCAATTTGTTAACGATTAACCTTACCTTACATGAATACACTACTATACAGTGGATATCTTTCTGCCTAGTATATCGTTCAGCATATATATGTAGAATATTGGGTTTATCATTATCGGTTTTAAATGCAAAAACATGCACTGATCCTCTTTCTCCTGCTTTCCTCAAAGTTTGAACGAGAATGAAGAATGAATACTAATAAGTATTAATAAACCCAATACAGATTGGTAAAAATAGCATAAAGGTGTGGTACAGCGGTACATAAGCTTTCTCCAGCTTTCTCCATGTTATGTTTTTGCGGTTATTTAGCAAAGTTGTTACTAATATACTCGATATAGCCACCGCCATTGTTAACAATATTACAAATAAATGTGTTAAAAATTTCATGTTCATCATCAATCAGCAGTAGAAAGCTTAATTACGTTGTTCTATATATCATTATATCAATTACGCAGTACTAGCCTTACTGGTATGTTTATAACTGCAACAATTAGAAATTAATTTCCTAACATAATTAGCTCAATGCGAATGTTTTATGCATTTAGTAGAATTGATTTAACCAGTACAAATAATACAAGACAAGCGATTAATGGCCGTATTAATCCAAGAAAAGACTCAAAAATATGCATACATTAATCTTATAATTAATTTACTTTAGATTATGTAATCATTTATTTTTAATAATACAGTCATCAATATTATGAAATGAAGCAATATGGAATGGAATTTGTCACTCCATGTGTATAGTGTGTTGAACAGTCAATGTGTCACATTTAATATCGGCCCTTTTAATATTTAAGTATTAATCTTTATTATCATGTTATTATAGTCTAGAACTATGAATACGTAATTAATCTGTTAGTATGTTTTTGTATAACGTACAAGTATTATATAATAATGGTACATGTAAAATTAGCATTTCATTACATCTGAATGCTCTTCAAGGTACTTTTAAACTATAATTAACTATGAATTAGTTAATTTTGATCACAGAGTTTTGGCTAAAAATCTTTAAAGATACAATAGACATTACAGAAAATGTCAAACAATCTATATACATAGTTACAACGCACACAATATCTACATTTAGCTAAACATTCACCATGAACTCAAAGATATGCATGTTAATTTCCATTTTGTATATAAATGCTTGCTTGTTACAGACATTTCAATATTGTACAACAGTAAATATAGTATATTATGTATATCTAACACCTATCTATCTCCGTAGATCATACAGCTATTGAATAGTCAACATTAGGATTGGACTTTCGTTTGGTGTGACGATGAATATTCCCCGAAGAGTTGGAATCCTTCATGGGATGAGATCCTCTTCGGTAGTCTATGGATTTTTTCACAGTTCGTCGTCCTTCACATCTACATGAGAGTAAGTAAATACCAAGACACTTATTAGTTATGCATGCTGCGGAAGGTTAGTGGAATGGAAAGTAGTTTTGTATTAAAGTTAGTGTCGCTTCATAATTCATTCATAATAATAGCCACGAGAATATAACTTATGATGTTGAATTGATGACATACACATGATACAAGTAAAATAATGCGAAATATTACAACGAGAGAGCACAAGACATTGGTATTTTTCTCTAACGGAAAATTGGAAATCCCAACCTATCCTTAATCTCGTTCCTTCTTTCCATATTGGGTGAGGAGTCTGAGGAAGAGGAGCCATCACAATCAGAAATGGCTACACCCTGTTGTTGAATTTGTAGTTGTGAGTGAGGAAGAGCAGGATGAAAAGATAAGTTTCCTCCAGAAATCTGTCCGGGGTTCATTTGATATGGGTTCATCCGAGGATTCATCCTAGTAGCAGGGATCACAGCGTATCTTGCAGTGTTCTCACTCTCCGAGTCCGAGTAATCTTGAGGCGTGTGTCGATCTCGACCTCCAAGCCATTTGTCATGAGAGCCCCGGGGGATGCCATGCATTACTGGATGAAATTTTGTCACTGCGATCTCTCCGCTGAAACTCTCTTCCCGGAATTTCTTGGGATCAGTGATTTGGAATGTAGCGTAAGGAGAAATGTCCTCCATTCCTAAGCAAATTGCAAGAAGGAAGCGGAACAAAGGAAACAGTGTACAATTAGATAAAAACATAACACGAGAATACAGGGTCCCTCTAGTAATTAATTAGTGATTCACAATTTTTAATCTGCTCTACCAAATCTACATTTCTAATGTTAACTACCTCCATAGACATCTTTATATTATGTAAGACTACACAGGACTTTTGTTTTGTTTCACTTACCAGTGCAAGGAGGTCCTAGAGATGAATAAAATTGTTCCCCATGGGTCGCCAAGCCTTTTGACTGTGATCCGTAAATTGCATCATGACGCTGCTTAGGAAGATTGCCTTCCTGCCCATAGCTCCCTCTCCTCCCTATTATATTTATAAGCTACACTTGTTTTCTAATTTCAAACAATGTTTTTATTCAAAGTACTAAAGACTAAATATATAGCATACATTTTCCTTTAACTTTCTCCAGGATTTTTAACTTACGTGTTTTGCAGTATGCAAAAATGGTTGCACATGAAGCTACCAGGACTATCACAGCAATTACAAGCGGTACGATTAAAGTCAATCTGTCGTACAACGGAGAATACTCGCTGGTAACCTTGTGTTTGCTCAATACGTCTGTGGATGGGATTTCTGTACGAGATAAAGATTCACAATCAGATATTATACTTTTATATAGAACTAAACCGGAGCCAACATGATATCAGTCCCAGTATACAATCATTCATTTTCTTTTCCGACAATCCCTCCTAGTAAACAGTCACAGAAGCAGAATCGGAGATATTTTGCTTTCTCCTCTCTTGATGATATGATTGCGACGAGCGCTATTATAATAATTGGTCTATCCATCAGACAGTCTGACTACAAACCTGACTTGTTTACTTGCCATCTCTAATCTCACTATTTACCGGACAGAAAGATATCTACTCTTATATAAGTGAACAAATATCTGCTATGTATTATACAGAGAAAGCTTTCGCAACGCTACAAGGATTAATGTAATTGCTAACCGTATATAATGTATTTGTCTCTGTTCTGCTCGCACCGTACTTTATATAAATATTAGCCTTATCCCTACGGAGTACAAGAATTATACGGCCCAAGAATTCTGAAAACTGTATCTTTGCTCTGTGAAAGTGCAATATAAAAGTTTACAGAGATTATAAATAAACTGTGCATATGCTGTAGACTCACAGTATCACAACGCCAAGAATCTCATTCTTATTACATGATGAACTCTTGTTTTCCATTAGGGTTTTTGATAACAAACGAAATCATTGGAAAGAAAAACAGAACTTTACGATACTTTTCAAGATTTTTACAATTTTAATGCTATTTTAATCTTTTTGAAGCTACATTTACACGATAATTTTCAGTTTTATATAATTTGATGAATTTTGCGTAAAAATTATATTACATAGGTAATGAGGCTTTCGGTTAAAATAACTATTTTTGAAACATTTTTCCTGTTGGAAACTTCATTATAAGGCGTTCGAATGGTATTTCTGTAATTACCAGCTTACCAATTGTTAAAAAGCAAAATAAATGAGAAAATGTCTATGTAAAGGAATTCATGACTATTTATATCAAGGCTGCATGCTCTGAACGGGATTGCTTGCCTACGACATAATAAAATTATATAATAAAAAATTATATTTAGTTACCTCCATGTTCCGTAAGAGTAGTGAAAGTGTAGGCACTTCTGGTACTTCTGGAAGTAGCATATCCGAAAGAAGACAAGATTATCTCATAGGGAGTAGCTGGTTTGAGTCCGTCCACAGTATACTCGTTGGTAAAAGCCATCTTGATATCTGTGCCTGTAGTGTATTTAACATTGTAAGTAAGTAAGGAAATTTAATTTCAAGCATTTCTTATTAGGCCATCCTATTTTCTGTAACTATTCTAATGAGTTGGATGAGATGCTCTAACTGTTATTTACCTAGAATCCATTCCTTGGATCTCCACTCTCTAACTGCAACGGAAAACTTCTCAACATCACAAAATGTGCCATTTGATCCCAGAGGGTATAAGTTAAGTTTCACCGAAGTAGAATTAGCCACGAGGATTTCCTCCGAGGATGATGGTAGTGGAGCAACTTGATGTGAAACGGCGATACTCATTATAGGACTTTCTAAGCTGTTTCCCACTTCGTTGAAGGCAACCATGAATAAATTGAGGGTAGATCCGCAGACAATATCCTAAAAGTTACAGAAAAACAACAGTGTTTGCAAACATTCAAAACCATTTCCAGTTCCATCTTACAATTAGACAAACATAACTGATTTTATCTTAAGAGTAGTTAGCTAAGTTACCCAAAACTTAGCAGCTTATTTAACACGAGGACGAGGAAAATGAAAAATCTTCTTATCATACAGAGCATCGCCTTACTCTGGTAAAAGCTTTACAGAGTGGCACAAATAGTTTAGCCTACCTATATGGTTCTCCTACTTTCAGTAGTACTGGAAAAATCCTAGAAGCCCATTTATAGAGCGACTTCATGTGTCAAATGCAGAGTTTCATCAGGATTTAGGGGATCTATGGACAGATATCATAATGAAGTCTAAAACTGACCATTTCTTCTGGCTACAGATATGTTTACAAAAATTTAAGTTGTCGTACATTATTTCTTTTTTCACCAACTTTCATTGAAATCAAAAATATCAAATTCTTTCAATTTTGCCCAATGTTGGGAAACAAATTCTTAAAGTTGCCATTTTTGATTTTGATATTTGTTACAAAATTTTCAAAAGGATTGGCTACGTAGTCTAAAAGTACCACTATCTATCTAGAAGTATGAGAACCAGATTTTGTCACTCTGTACCAGTAAATTGTATTAAGGAAGGTACCTAGTATAATAATAAGAGGGATCTTGTGATAGTCATCGTATTTTCCAAATCTAATCTATTTCAGCTCTAGCTCAGATTCAGATTCCTTCCTTAGACTATGATTGATCTATCCATTAAGTTGATCCCGTAGTGTAACTCTACTATTCTACTATAGAACTGAATCCAAAAAGGGTTCACAGATCTCAGATGGAAAGGAAGAAGGATCAGAATTTTCTAAAATCAAAATCTGTTTCTTTTCTCTCTATCTCTCTCTCTCCTGGTTTGGTTGTATATTTCTTAGATTGTCCTAGTAAGTAGAAACTAATGCAGTTATAACACGAACTAAGGCGGAAGAGCAAAAGGCAAACTTTAGAAGCCAGGCCAGTTCTCCAGTAGTCACTGCCATGCCACACAATAGACTTTTACTCCAAAAGTCACTACGTACATGTCTTGGACCTGAGCTGAACTCTTGCCAGGCCAGGCCAGGCCAGGGCAGAGGAAAACTGAAACTTTTCATTCGGATCTCAAACTTCAAACCTAGTCACGTTCCCTTTCACCAGGGAAAAAGTTAAAGCCATCAATTTCCTACCAGAGAGTGAGAGAGAAGAATCACCCTGCTCTGGCCTGGCCAAGTCTTCGTCCAGGTCATGAAATGAAATGAGTATCAACGCAAAGTTAAATTGAACCATGTGCACCTACGTAGAAATACCTACCTTTTCCAAATTAGAGGTGGGGTCGAGATTACCGTCTCGTTGTCTCAATCGGATTCCATAACTTTATTAAAAATTTGTCAATCCTGATCGGGTTCGATATTCTATTTGAAAAAGTATCTGGATTCCAATGGGTTTTGATAATTGTTTCAAAAATGTGTCTCTACTTCAACCAATCTCGACTGTTTATCTGGCTTAGTCTTGAAAACGATAAATTAATGAAAACAGCCACTTATGACCACCATCTAGGGTTGTTTAATGTCAAAGAAACTAACTTTCCTTCACAAAAATGGCTGAAAATTGTTAGTCTGACGCTTTCTTGATAAATTGATTGATATACATTCGTCTTGAAAATTTTAGGTATTTATGTCTTCTAGAAACTCGATATCGAGAATTATTCTATTTAATCTGAAAGAATCTCGTTTGATCCCATCTTTATTAGATAGGTATGTATTGTATGTAATCCATAGCGTAGCTAGATGTTATCTGGTCTCAATTCACTACAAGAACCAGAGCCAGAGTTTCTACATTAACCATTTGTAGCAAATTTCCTTTCGCATACCTACACAACATACATAGGAAACCGACCTAAGTGTAAATATTATCTGTAGAACAGTCTCTTGACTTTCGAGTTGACTCTCTTGCCTTGTATATACATACATAATACACTGATCTACTTTTGCATGATCCCTAGTGAAGTTAACTTCACTAAAGAAGATCTCTCCTAACAGAACTGAACTGAACTGACCTAAGTTGACTTTGACTTTCCTATGCGTACCCAATATCACATCACATCAGTAGGCAAAGGCAAAGGAAAATTTACTTTACTGACTTTACTTACTAAAAAAACATGACAGACTAACCCTCAAAGTGTAGTTCCTGACCGCAGAGTGAAAGATGAGCTTCTGGAAGTCCAATATGGAGCCAAGGATTTTATAGAAAAGAATGAATCCCAAAGGTGCATCGCAATCCGTCCTTTGCTCCCCAGCAGACCAGGAAATGTAAATATCCCGGTTCACCAAACGGTAAGTGGGTTCCAGGGTACAAGGTAGTCCTGGAAGAAAAATACAAAAGTTGACTTATAAACTTTATCAAAAATCCAATCTAATGGTAAAATATTTGTATCTTAGCCGAAGTAAGCCCAAATCTTACTGTATTGTATAACAAAATACTCTTAAGATCTGTCTACGACGATCAGTTATACAATATATAACATAATATAAAACATAATATCAGTACACATGCCAAAAATTAATTTTGCCGTTCATTTTTTCACATTGTTCCGAATTCTTTGCTCACAATGGCAATCGCAAAAAGGAAATGATTGTGCCCAACCAAGCCAAGTGAAGCCAAGTCAGGAGATAAAGGATGTCAGAGTTGATTGTTCTCCTCATTCATTTCTGCGCTCTGTGGAGAATCGATCCACGTCCCACCCTGGCCTGGTCTGCCCTTTCTACCTATAACTATTCATACATTACATTTACTTCGGTCCACACTCCAAATCCAAGTCCACATCACACTAACAATAATCTAACTCCGAAAGAGCAAAAGGCATTTCTAATGCACATATCCATAGGCTAAAGATTTCTCCGTCCAAGTCACTCATGTAAACACTTAGGTATACTATGCACACAAAAACGCTACTTTTTTTACAGAGAATATATTTAGACAGTAGACAGCAGAAGATATAAATTAATATCTGTATACCGATAAGTAACTTTGGGGGACTATGTATAAAAAAGCTTTCACCGAACTTAATTCCAAGGTAGTTAGAGTTCTTGCCACAGTAAAGTAAAATGCATATCTTTTCTCGCTTTTCAAGCAGATGAATGAAAGAATGGGAATGAGAAAATGAGAAAGATCGGGAGATGGAAACAAAAAGAATAGTAAACTCTTACTCCTACAGTCAATCTACTTACTAACGTAAGGAAAACAAAGAGAACTTTCCCTATTGTTTCTGTCATCACAAAAGAAATTGAAAAGATAATCACGAGTGCGTCACGTCGTCACTGAATTCTAATATCTAGACATCACCATCATACTGCTTTGAGTTGACGTATCCAATCCAGCCCACAACCAACTCCACCCCAAACTCAACTTCACATAACAATAACCCATATCATTTTCGTGGAATCGCCTATTATTTAAGAAACTATATTACAGGGTTGTACATATCCATGGATGTGTCCAGTCAAGTGACTTTTGCTTTAGATACATGGAAAAACATTCATTTTCTGGAACATTTCCAAAATAAATTGAAATTTTGAACTGAAACTTGCACACTGTTAAAAAGTAACATTTCGAAATAATTTTGTGGCAGGAAAAAATCTGTATATCCTATTCATTGTGACGTTTCTGAGTATTTTCGCGAACATCAGGAGTAGGTGAATGTTGCCGATCGAACAGCATATGAGTGTGAATCTTAGATTAATGTTAGTATAGGATAAATTAGTTGTATCGGTAGCGGTAGCTGTAGCGATTGCTATAGCGCCTTTTTCCATGTTAGGTGATAGTTTAGTTTATTTTAATCTTAACTTTAAC